>JAHZND010005684.1:0-11668 GCA_027744115.1 Acrocyrtus sp. NNG-2020
GACCTTTCCTAACAATTCGGGAGTCAGGTCGACTTTGGTCCAGTGGGTTGATGCACTGAAATTAAAACGGAGATAATAAAGAATCGACCTTATAAAAATGGCATATTTATTACCTTGTAAAATTTTCCATTAAAGAGCTGAACTCCCATGACGGCAAAAATAAGCCAAAAGATGAGGCAGACCATCAGCACGCTTAAGATTTTGGGGATGGCTTGCACCAAGGCGCTTACGACAGCTCTGATGCCTTGCATTCTAGAAATGAGCTGAAGAGGGCGGAGCGCCCGCAGCACTTTCACGATTTTCAAAGTGATTCCAGTGACATTTGATGTTAAGAGCGTCAACGAGTTGAGAAGCGAGATCATCACAACGGCAAAGTCCAACAGGCACCAGCCATCGGTGAAGTACGCGACAAGTCCGAGAGCAAGCCACTTCAAAAACATTTCGAAAAGGAATATTCCCGTGAAATAGTGCTCCATGGAGAGTAAAATGTTTGCTAGCTTGGGATTCTGCGGAAGATGAATGTCCTCAAGAGTAAGTGCCACTGAAGAGACGAGGACTGCACAGATATAGGCTGCTCTAAAGCGCTTGTGTTCAACTAGGCATAAGATGCTTGAGCGAATGCTTCCCCATGTCTGGGCGCTGACCGTGGGATCGGGCTCGGGAGTCGCCCGAGTTTCTGGGGCAGCCATGTCATTTTCGTTTTGCTGCGACTGCTCCGGTTCTTCCGCTAGTTGTCTGCTTTTTAGTGTCCATCCGGTCACCTCTCTGTTCGGAGATTCATTACAATCCCCAGGCGACAGAGACGACCCCATAGGAACTGCCTGATTTTGTGCCAGGTTCGGTTCAATTCGACTTTTTGTGGAGTTTGTAACCCTTCCAAGAAGCTGGAAAATATTTACTTTCACCCAAATTATAAATCTACGAATACGATGGAAGGCCTTTGCCAGCTTGTTTCCTTCCGGATCCGGATTGTAGTTGAGGTCAGTCGTACCAAAGCTGCTGAGTAGCACAGCCAAGAAAAGATTGAGTGCGACAAGGTTGCAAATAATGACGGCAGCCAGGAAGAATGGCACGCAAACATATCCCGCAACCAGCATGCAGTCCCAAAATAGTTCATTCCATTCACCGCAAAGTATCCGGAAAATAGCCATGAACGAGTGGCCAAAGCCAGTAAAATTCCAGCGAGGTAGCTGCCGTCCCGGAAACAACTGCCATTTATCTAACAGCGGAAATTAAATGAAAATTTGTAAAATGTAGAAATTTCTTGGAATAAAATTTAATTAGTAAGCTTGAATGTATTAATAGTACTATAGTAGCTCTTGGAGAACAGGTGCATTCCCATCACAGCAAAAATGAAGATGGCGATGAAAGATGAGAGGACAAGGTTCCACATGGCACCCATTGTCTTTCCTACGATGCGGATCAGCAGATTCATAGTGGGCCAGGATTTCGCCAGCTTGAAGGCTCGCAGCTGAAAATAAAAAGTAGTCAGCTTTGCCAAATTGCCAATTAAATAGCTTGCGTGAACCTTACCACTCGCAAAATCCTCAGAGCGCTTATTCCCGGCAGATTTGTATCTTCAAAAATCAGCTCCAGAATGGAAAGTGATACAACCCCAAAGTCAAACATGTTCCACCGGACTCGAAAGTAAGCGCTGGGGTTTAGCGCGATAAGTTTCATGAGACATTCCACTCCAAATATTGTAGCGAAAACTCTGTTGCCTATGTGCAGTGTCCAATAGAGGCTCACATGTTGCTCGAGTCCGTGATGATCTATTGCAAGGAAAATTAAATTCGCAACGATAGCCAGTGTAATAATCAGTTCAGCAAATGGGTCGAAGATAATGAGTGAAATTATTTTTTGTTGCAAGCCCCAGTGCACGCTACAATTCCACCAACAGAATAGATCAACACATCCAGAGCATCCTCCAGCACTTCCCTGATTGGAGAGATCCTCCGTGCTAGCACCATCTCTATCCGAAACGCTGACTCTGCCTAGTCTCGGTGAGGCAAGCTTGTTTGAGGGATTTCCTGCTGCGTCTGATGTCCCTGGAGTAGGAACGGTATCTCGTGCCTCAATCTCCATTTTTCTTGAGAGTTCCTCCGTCTAAAAATGTAAAAGATAATTAGCAGGAGTTAATTTATTTTAGCTCAGATCGAAAAATCAAGTTAATGAGCTTTGTCGTACTTTTATCGCCTCCCTTTCCGCCAGCTCCTTTTTCTGAAGCTCGTCATAGGACATGGCGAGAATTGCAAGGAGCAAGTTCTCCAGATAGAACGAGCCCAAAAATATTGCGACAACGAAGAAGAGCACATGCCAGGGTCCGGTCGTGAGCAGCATCTATATTTCGTATAATTACAGACATAATTAGGGTAGTCGAACCGCCAGCTACAGTGATAGGGGCACTATGAGATTAGCTTACCTGCTGATACAACTTCTCCCAATAGTCCTGTGTCATCAGTCTAAAAGTAGCGAGAAAGGCCCACCCGAACGAGTCAAAAGAGACGAATCCATAATTAGGATTCCCTCCGTATCCCTGCAGGCACGTGTAATTTTCTGGACATCCCCCAGCCACACTCGAGTTGCCACAGAGGGTGTAGTCAGCTTCCCCGTATCGGTCCGGAAGTGGGTACGGATGCCAGTGGGTTGCATTCTGATTCCATTTTTCCCAGTTTTCGTTTCTCTCAAACCAATCCTCTGAGTCGTCCTCTGGATAATTCAGAATGCACTTTTGACTGAGCACCCCCATGTATATTTGCAGCCCTGCAATGGCAAACACGGACAGCACAAAAAGCACCAAAGTAATCACATCCCGGTGGTCCTTCAGGGATCCGCCTACTGCACGCACGATAGTTTTCAAACCTTTCAGGGAAATCCATGCAAAAACAACAATACATTCCTTTCTATTTATTTTAAATTTATTTTAGTCCAGCGTAACTATATTTTACCTGGTACGACAGTGAATGCTCGCAGCACACGCAAAGCCCTACATGAAAGTATTTTTATTTTTAAATTTTATTTATTAATAATTGTTTTAAGCATTTCACTTTCCATTTTTCGCGTTAGTTCTTTGGAAATAATTCTTACCTAAGTGACGCTAGACTTTTTACGTCGATGCCAATAGTCAAGCAGCTGTTTGCCATGCCGGCAGTTAAAAATAGTTTATTTTGATGAAGAAGGTATCATTTCACAGCTTTTTTAGTAAGTTAAAATTTGTTACTAACGACTCACGGTAAAATGGTGGTGACGAAATCCAGCCAATTCCATGCATTCCTTAAGTAGGTAAATCTTTCTCGTATGAATCCACAAGCCACAATTTTTACGACGGCCTCAAATATAAATATTCCTGTGAGTACAGCTCTTCAGAGAAATAGTAAAAGACAAGGCATATTATCGTATATCAGGTTAATTAAAATTAAACAGAAATTAAGAACAGACTTACTCGACCAAATCCGTAATGGGGCTGTTTGGAATGGTTATAACGACGCAATTGACAAGAATCGCGATGATGATGGCAAAATGAAAAAGGTCATGGGTGAGAACAGCAAGAGCCGCTCGACGAACGGGACTGAAAGGACTAAGGAGCCACAGCGCATCTGCAGCACTAAAACGAAGGATCGCATTCCTACTAGTAACAATTATGAACGTCTGCAAAATCATAAAAAATTCCCTAACTCAGAATTCAGTCCTACTAGAATGGTACTGCAGCTCGAAATATAAATGAGTCATTTTAGAAAATGACTCACGCAAATGCTTTTAATCTTTTGGCTGTACCAGAATCCTACAGTAGAATGGGTCGATTTCCTCCAGTGGAATATTTGCCAATGTTTGATCAAATGACTCGGCCAGTGTAGCTGGAAGTGGCATTCCGCACTCCAGTTTGGGATCCGGATGCAGCTGCTCATCCTCGTCTTTTTCAATGGATGTTTTCTAAAATAGGTTAATTTATACCATTTTCATTTTACTACACAAAAACTCCTTACAAACTTAAATGCAGACGTACCCGAAAAGAGCGCAAAAGTAACTTTCTCTTCAATAAGCAGGAAAAACTACCAAAATCTCAGCTTACCCCTTCTTCTGTTTTTGCTGACAGCTCTTTTCTTTGTATTTTTCGCTTAATATCTGAAAGGAAATCTCTTGTTAAGGGGCGGAAGCCAACGAAACCTAGGTTCCTCGATGAGCTGTCTCTATAATTGCTAGACATCTTCACTCCTTCGTTCTTCACTAAGCCGAAACGAAAACAAAAAAATTGGCAAGAGCTGGAACTGGAAATTGTGGCTCCATGTTGATATCCAAAGACGACTAACAAACGACTACCAAAAAAAGCGGTTTTTCTTCTGATTACAATTTTTTTCGGCGGTGTGTGCGTGTGCGGCCGTGGTCTCACATGGATTAATAGAAGTGTCAACAGGCAACGCCCATAAGCCTCCAGGGAGCGGATTTGACAAGCTGTGAGGTGAACAGCCGCAACTGGAACATTACCGCAGTACTAGCTTGCTGCTTTGCATTACGAAGAAGTCACAAATTGACTTTTTTTGTAATGAGCTGTTACTCAACGCAAACAAGTATAATATTATAAAAGCTAATATAATTTGTCAAGGTTATAGTGTCCAATCTATAATAGGTATAGGCATATTTACGCACGCAAGACTTATAAAGTGTGAGGAAGTGTGGCCGGTCTATGCCAAAGAAAAGGGAAAAGGCTACGCTCCCCATAATTATGCATAATCATGCATGCTCTCTATTTGTATTATTCGATTCCGCATTTTTCATCGCAAATAAGCCGCTATCGTGTAAGCATACGGATTACAAATTACATTTTACACACCACAGGCTGCCAACGTCAAAGAATATTTTTGGTAATAATTATTATAGTGTCCTTTTTCCCGGTTTTATACAGAAGTAATATCACGTCTTGCATTTCCTTTGTTGTTTGTGTGGTGCAGCAACAAAATATTTGAAAATGAGGATATGGCGTTTTTTATATATAGCTTATAGCCAACTTTATGGGCGTTTCTAGCTGGGGACGTCAATGACCGTGACCAAGTACGCTCTAGCTAATTCTGTTATAAGTGGTGAGTGGCTTTATGAATTTCGTGGGTTTCTGCTAGAATTACTTTTACCTCCCAAAGTTCCAAAGGCAGAGAAAATGAAAGTTTATTCTGCTGATATTAACCAACTAGGACTGCAAACATTTTCTGCATCAGTCAGATCTGTATCAAATTGAGTTAGCAAGCTAATATAAATAACAATGACAAATGACAAAGCGTCGATGACAGAATGGATTACTCTCAAATGATGAAAACCCCACTTAATAACCCAGGATAGTAAAATTGATGACGAGTGCTATCGATCTTGTTCAAGTTGGGAATCTGCTTGCTAATGCAGCTCTCTTAATTATAGTTATAAAAACTGTGCAAATCCTAGTCAGCGGAAAATGATTGTTACGTCATATTTTCCACAGTTGCATATAAATTTCTCAGACACAATAATGGTAGTAGAATAATTCACTTATACAGCATATCTGATCTAAACACACTTAACATTTCAAGCACAATTCAATTGATAAATTTTCCACAGTCCTGCTAATAGGAATATCCCATCTCAGCTAGTTTACTTTTTTCCACAAGCTTTGTAGCCACGAGCAAGAGTAATTAATTATTTTATTGACAGATTCATGATTTGACAGATAAATTCATCACTTTGCATAGGCAAAGCAATCGACATTTTATCACGCGTCGATCAAATTTGTCCACCTTATCAAGTTCACTACATTTAATTATGATTAGATAACTTTGCAATTTCATTTAGAGTGATGGGCGTGTATTGCCTTTAAAGCTGTCGAATACTGTCATACTGCCACCTCAAAAGGGTGACAAATTTTTGTTTGCGCAAATCACTGGAATATCAAATGCTCAATATGAACACTTCACGGAGTTATTCCTTTGCAAAAGCTGAAGTGGTCCCAGCTGCATAATCAACTGAGATATAAAAGCCAGCAGGAATACGGCAAATGGTATTTCAGCAGAAGAATCAGATCTTAACAGAAGCTAATCATAGCAGGGCTATGAACTACATTTTTGTTAAAATAAAAATTCAATATGCAGGGAAAACTCGTTGTAATTTTGCTAATGGTTGCTGCCATCTACGCAGCTCCACCCTTCGTAGGACTCGATAAATTTGCTGCTTCTCTACTTTTTGATAACAGACACCCCCGTTAGCTTACGAGCAGGCAGCTTCATTCTGCATTGGCAGGATTGGCGGCTCTTATAGACTGGCTTCATTGGAGACTAAAGAGGAGGAAGAGCTAATCATTTAACTGGCTGTCGACAAGACTGATGTGGATCAACTCTGAATTGGTGGCAAGTGGAACGCAGGAAGCAACTCGTTTGTTTGGGAAAGCGGAGTACCATTCCGTAATGGAGTCAACTGGGTACCTGGACAGCCGTCTGAAAGAAACAGTAACGGTCGAGTGGCACTCGTCGCGTCCAGTAGTACACAGAAGAGACAGCCAACACCATAATATTTTTACGGCTCCATTTTCTGCAATGATTATCAGCTATGTTAATGTCAATTCATACGGTTTGCATTGATGTGGTCCAAAATAATCCAATCCACAATGTGTCCAAACGGGTTGACCGGAAATAACTCGACCTACGGGTAACTCTCCCATTTCCGGTGGACATGGTTTCACTGTGGCTCTTCTGCATACCACACATTCAGCTTTGCATCGACGAACTGCGTTCCTACATCCAATGACCCATGCATACTTTCTGACCTCGTTTATTATTCGTTCTTGCCCATCATGAAAACCTGTCTGGTGAATCCATTTAATGAGCAGTTTTGTGAAGGAATCTTTCGGATCCAAGATAGGAGCATTCTTCCAATTTTCTGGGATATTTGCTTTCCCAATCCTGCCATTCATCGTAAGCATTCCTTCACTGTTTAGTATGGGTGAAAAAGTTTTCAGCTTACTTTTTCTGTCTACTTCCTTTCCTGCTGCAAGCGCTGCTAGCTCCTCAGAAAAACTTCTTTCTTGGGACATCTTCATGTGTGTTTTTACTGCATTCTTTATATCACAAACTGTGATATAGTACGGCTTAATTTTCTTAAATCTTTGAATAGCAAATTTGGCTGCTGCTGTTGCTCTAACTAACCGGTACCAGCACGAAAATCTGCTACTATCTGGCCAAATACTTTCCAATATAGGGAAATTTATTTCAGAGTTTCTTGAAATAGAAAATATTGTATTTTTGTTTTCTTCTGGGATAGCTTCGCTGATTTTCTCAGGAGGCCAATCACTTTCGTCTTGGTACAGGAATGCAGGTCCATTAAGCCAAACTTCTAAGAATGATTTGGAAGATCGTGCTGCTGAGTCTGCTGGGTTATATGCGGTGGAAACCCACTTCCAGTCTGAACTTTCGCTTTTCTCCAGAATTTCTCCAATTCTATTTGCTACATACGTAACAAATCTTCCGTTGATCGATCTGATCCACTTCAGCACGGTCATCGAATCAGTCCAAAGAACAGTTTTCTCCCACCTTAGCCTGTCATAAGATTTTCGAAAGCTGTTGAAATACCAGCTAAATGCGAGATTGGATTGGATTGCAAACTAGGCTTCCAATCTCAATCCAATCCAACCAGCAAATTTCCAATCTCAATCCAATCACCCATTTTCCATTGAATTGGATTGAAATTTTCCAATCAATCTAGATTGGTCCCATCTATACAAATTACAAAGCAAACAACTTAAAATAAAAAAACTTGTTTCGAAAATATAGATGCACGAACTGTAATGAATAAAATGAATGTAGCTATCTTCGATGTCAAAATCTTTCCAGGTATTAGATTTATTCTGTGAAAAATTTTCTAGGTACTTTAAAAACGGGGCTATGAGTGATTTTGGCTGTATTGCATTCACTAAATTCCGCACAGATTAAGTTTTCATATGGCATGGAAGCTTCTTAGTGCTGGCACTGCTTTGCAGCCGGTAGCGAATCAGTGACTTGTATTACTGTCTGTTCAAATAAATGTATTTGTAATAATAAACTCCTACTCAAGTTTAATCTCCTTGTAAAATCCACGTTTCTTCAAAATTAAATGTTCTAATCTTGTATAAACTTAACCTCTAACACAATAGCAACACTTATTTTAAGCACGTTTGAGTGTACAAAGTGAAAAAGTACGATCACAGGCTAAAGTTATATAGTAACGAGTTTTGTAATGGGAAGAAAAATGTTATGGAAAAAATAATAGTTAGCGTGACATGGCTGGAGACACCTTTCCTTCAAATTGGTTTTTACTAAACAGCAGCTTCTGTTACTAAGCTAAATTTTTGGCGACAGACTTCCTACAATTGAGAAAACGATGTCATGGTGCCTGAAGTATAGTAATTAAAGTTTAAAGCGTTCTGAATAGTTTACTTGATGACTGATCCACAATCAAACCGGGCTACTCTTTACGACAAGAATTTGTGTTGTCAAAACGTTTATTTAGTGCTGAACAAACCTACCTTTAGTTGAAAGCTGCTGGTACTCTGGATGTAGACGAGTCATGGGACGTTCCGGCTTTCCAGGTATTTTCCCTCTTGTCTTTTTTTGTCATTTCAGGAAACTTATTGTCATCGGAAGTTCAGACCCAAAATAACTTTGATGCACTACTTTCTATATTTAAAGGTTGCGCCCTTACCTATTTTCAGTATACGTGGAAGAAAACAGTGGCAACCCCGTTCCAAACAGGAACGCTTTACAAGCTAATTCTAGTCAGCGAAAATAAAAAAATCCAACTATCAGTAAAAATTGCAAATTTTTTTGGTCAAAAATCTTCCTTTTTCAAAAGTGCGTCAGAGTACAGGAGAAAGCTGTCAAAGTGTAGTATACATCTCCTCCCCATGAACAATTTCAACGTTTACCTATTTAGGAGGTATCCTGAGGTGACTGTTCCACAGTCAGTTTGGATATTTACAAGTCCAGGAAGGAACATAACTTTGACTGGATCTCATAAATTTATGAACTTTTTGTATTCTTCAATGATCATGGAAATTTTTGACTTTCAAAACGCTTACTTTGTTTGCCTTACTTGCCCAAACCATATCAAAATGGCAATGGTGGTAGGGCCGAATATCCATACCAAAGAAGAAACGGAGATTTTAAAGATGCAGCGGCGCCGGCTAAATTTTTACGCAGACTTTAAAGGAGCCTTAGTAGAAATTGTGAACCTCTTTCCTAATGTCCTACCTCTGAATAAATACCTTTACAGGAACAAAAGAAATAGGATTGAATTTTGTAGGATGTATCGAAGCACGGTAAATGGAATTCAGTGCGCAGTTATTTTGCTTAGTCGTAAGTACAATTGTACCCTAGCTGGTGAACAGCTTTCGTATACGCCCAACACACTTGTACAAACAGCCTTGTCTTCATATAAAATGAAAATGTACCACAGAAATGACCTGAATATTTTGTTTTGCAACGAGCACATTTCCTACAGATTTGCAACTATACGCCGGGACATTAGTCTCTTAACGACGAGAGCACATTTGCGGGGAACATTTAGTCCTTTTGAATGGGGTGTATGGCTGGCATTGGCGCTCGCCAGTATTTCAATTTCTGTCGTGCTAGTAATAATGGTAATACTTTACAAAGGAAGATTCATTGCAATATCTCAGCACACTATGCAAAGTATATTTTGCCATATTGTGTTACAGTGGGGTGAATTGATACGCCTTCTGGTTGAACAGGGTATACCGTCAGCACTGGAAAAGAGCTTTACTTTGTTTTCTACGTGGGCATTTCTTGCTCTCATTCTTGCTTACCGGTACAGAGAAAACGTTTTCTCCACGATAACAACAACTCCGAAACCAACAGCTCCGTCCACGTTGCAGTCCCTCTTGGAGTTTAATCTACTAGTCGTCGAAATAAGCTTATGCTGGGATATCCATAACAAATCACGAAACGAATACTCCTGTCTAATAGACGGAATTTCGAAATTTCTAAACAAATCCACTTTAGTAGTAACACCAAAGCTTTCTAAAATGTTAAGTCAGCTGAAGGAGAGGACAGCTTGGCTACCCGGTAAAAACGAGCGGCGTCCGTGGCCCCAAATATACAAATGGCAAGCTGCACTTGATGGCAAGCCATCAAGGCAGCTTCCAGATACCATTGCAGTTATTTTCCCAGAAGACGGGCAGGAGCAAGTGGCAGAAACTTTCAAAGAGTTCACAAGCATGTGGATGTCAGAGAACTTTCCAATTCCTCTTTTAGGGAATGATATGTGTATTTTGGTTCGTCGAAGTATACTTCAACCAATTTTAGCACGCGGATTCTTGCTGATGTATCAGTCTGGACTGGTTCAAAAATGGAAACAGCTATATAAAATGGCTGTCAAGGTGGGTGCAGCTTATGCTTTCCAAAAGCTAATACCTAATAACACTATCTTCAGTGGGGAGCACTTTCGTGTACTAATCCGGAGAAAAATTCTATTGTGCCATGGGGACTGCAAGTGGCGGGAAAAAATGAAGCAAACTTTTGGATCAGTTTCTAAAGAAATTTATACATTTCTGTTGTACCTGTGGCTGTTTTCAATGTTACTGCTAGTAATTTTATTTACAGTTGAACTGCTTTTCAACAAATGGAAGAAATTTAAGAATAGCGCCAAATCATTTTACTCTAATCAATGGAGCATCCGGACAAAAATTAGGAACAAGTTAACCTTACACCGTTTTACGTGTAGATTAATTACAGTTTGTCAAGTAAACAGTTTAAAATAAAGGAAGAAGCTTGTATAACAAATATAGATTGGCAACCTGCTAAAACTGAATGTTTGCGTTTTTCAACGCTGACTAAAGCTTAGTCATATTGAACGAAAATATTGATGTGCATTTCCATTACGTTTACGATTTATCGCTTTCACGGATCGTTTTCAGAAGAAACTTCGAAAAAAAAACATTGCACCCAAACTAGCTGTTAGCTTTTATTATGCTAATAATTAGAATTCTAGCGCAGCGCAGAAGTATCAAAACCAATAGGAGTTAATTGCTTTATGTAGGTATACAACTTAATAAATTCTTAAATATTAAGAACAAAAACTTTTACTCTGAGAATTATACAAGGCAGTGGGATTATACAAGTTTGTTTCGTTTCGTGTAGCCCACAGATTAGAAGCAAATCTATTCTTCGGGTTAATTAGACTAGTTATTAATTCGCAATGAAGCTTCAGTCGTCAGCAAATGAGCAAATCGCGTTTTCCATTTCAAAAAATAATTTAAAAGCAAATAACTAATTGTTGCTATTGGAGTGGTAGAAGCAAAGGAGAATATGTACTGTCGTTTGACACACCATACCTTTATAACTGTCAACTCCACACTTCAATATCAAAAGCTACTTTTTATTTTCCTAATTGCGCTTCAGCTTGTCAGGGCATACTTAAGTAAAGTAGTTTGCAATAAATTGAATCACTTCATTCAAGGATTTTTTCATAAAAGATAAAAGCAAAGGCTAATATCACTTTCTGATATGAAATTTATTTTTTGCTGCAACTTTTTATTTTAACGTTATTGGATTCTAAATTCTAACGTAATTAGAATTTAAAATCGTATTTCTAAGATATATCAGAAAGTGATATTAGCCTTTGCTTTTATCTGAAAAAACAAAGCTCTGATTTCTAAATTGTG
>JAHZND010005685.1:0-26078 GCA_027744115.1 Acrocyrtus sp. NNG-2020
GCTGTGATTTGCTGACAAAGTGATATTCTGTCATTCCCTGCACAGGTTAATTGAGTTGATGGTCGATGTGATGATGATGCGGATTCTGATGCAGAAAGTGCAGAAATGGGAATTGAATTGGACTGCAATTTGTTATTATTACGGATTTTTTTCCTACTACGAATCCAAATGAATATCGCCGTATATAGGCCATTTGCCATTTTGACATTTAAAAAAATGAAAGGTGCATATGGCTATTCACTGTTAGAAACAACGCAACGGGTGTATAATGTGAGTGCAGCGCTAGTCGCAGCTCGCAAATGAAAAAATACACTTTTTTGGATCATTTCACTTTGTTACAAAATCGACGATGACATGATGATGCGAGACTTGGCAAAAATAATATCCTTTTGCATGCTATCACAGTAGAACTTTTGAGAGAACTCTGAAATAAGTGTAAAACGAGTATCTTGCTATAGGCTATAACGGCGCTGACTTTGTGTGGCACAACTGCCCTTCTGCACTAGAGATCAATATTGCGTTTTTCGCTTGGCGAAAAGTGATATTTTTGTGCATTTGATTGGATATCCTTTTTTATATGGCAAACGGGTACAGCACCAGCACGAGAGAGGGGATTTTTTTCTGAACAAAAAAAATGCATTTGACAATGACAAGTGATCATTACTGTTATTAGGGAGACGTATCGAGAAATTCGAGCCATAATAGAGAACAACACCAAAAAAATAAATCGAGTATAGTTTTTACGTGGAAGCTAAGTTGCAGGTTAGGTTAGAGTAGAAATACATAAAAAAAACTACTTGTTGGATGTTGGATATGTAGGATCTCCTTTTAAAATTGTTATTTATCGGATCAAACTGTTGAATAGTATGAAATTTTATGCACTCTCACGAAATATTTTTTTTGTGAAAGTCAAAAGCTCATGCTAAAAGCTGATTGTGATGTGTGAGCAGCGGCAGAAAAAAGTCAGAAAGGGGCACTCTCTTCTGGGCTCGTTTACTGATTACGTATTTATTTTTTGATTTATTCGGAGTCCGCTTTCTTGTCGAAGATTTTTAAAAGTACATTTTTAGTGTAAATATTAGTGTGGACTTGTGGAGTGTACCGCGCTGCTAGTCTTCTGTACATATATATTTTTAAAAAACTGACATAGTTCCATTTTCTATAAGAGAAAAAAAATCACATTCCAGCTGTAATCTCAAAGTATGTTTTTGAAAGTGAAGTTATCTGTGTAACGAGTGTAACCTAATATTGGCATTAGTATTTTTTGAGATGGGAAACATGGTGTGGGTTGCCCGTTCGCTATTGCGCTATATCGTATTTCCATATTTTCAAAGGATAAACAACATTTCGTGTCAGGAGCGATAAAAGAGTATCTCGTGGACGGAATGATGGAAGTTGCTGAGGAGTGAGGAGGGTAAAAAAAATTTAGTAGGCAGTGGAGGGAGATGGTATTCTATCGAAAACTGATATATCACATATTGCATCTTTCTGAAAAGAAAAAGGTGGTCAGGCTCGCAGATATATATAAAAAAATAATATTCACTTTTCTAGTTTTTAGTTCCACCGTGTCGTATAAAAAAGTGGAAATGTAAGTAGCGATCCTTCACATATGTGGGCTATTAGCTCATCATCGCTAAATAGATGATTTTTTTGTGATGCGAGTGGCGAAATTGGCTGATAGTGTTGATGCTGATACTACAGAGCAAATAGAGTGTAAGCTGGAATGGAGATGAGAGATGGAGAGGAAAACTATAAATCAGCGTGGAAGTCTGTGTGCTCTACTCTGCTAATAAAATTCCGATTGCTGTAGTCAACTAGTCTACATATTTTTGTGAGAGGTGGAACGAGTAACGGCCCACATGTTGATTTTGGAGATGAACATGTGAAAAAAAATTGTTAGGTACGATTTATAATTTACGTTTGTAAAATGTTTTATGTTTGCTCAGTTGCTAGTTAAAAGTGAGTGACATGAGAGGAGAGGAGATGGAGTGACGGGGAAATTTTTCTTGTTTGAATTTAGTCATTTTTAGCGAGAAAATTTGTTAGTGCGGTTTTTCTGTACCTGGAAAGTTATTGGAGTGTCCATTTATAGCTGTTAAATGCATGCGGTGACAAAATAGTTTATTTTGGTGTGAACCACTAGGGGGAATCCGAGATGAAGTCGAAGGAAAATAGTGATGGATCCCTGGACTGTAGTACAGTGACGAAGGAAACAGTTACTACCCCAGTACCGAAAGGACCTCCTGTTCGAGTTTTGGCGGACAGCTGGGCGGAATACTTCAGTCCGGAGAAGGGGCGCTACTTTTACTATAACGCGGAGGAGAAGAGAACGAGCTGGAAACCTCCGAGGAGCTCCTCAAATAGGAGAAGTGATGAGTGCTTGGCATCCATGAAGAAGGACGGAGTTGGCGGCACCAACTCCACTCTCAACTCGTCTATTGAGAACTCCTTGGATAACCTTTATGAGGATATCAGCAGCTCAATGGAGGTAGTTGGGTTTGGGAAGGGGAGCAGGACGAGATTGGCGAAACCGGATATCCTCCAAAATCAGATTCCTTCCAGTGTCGGATCTTCAAGGAAGTCGGTGGCAGTATCGTCCGAAGAAATCAACTCTCCTGAGAAGAGCCACAACAACAGTGGAAACAGTGGAATTAACGGGAGCTCAAGCAGTGTCTTTGATTCTCAGGAGAATTTAGATCGCTCTCAGGCTTATCATGACGAGACAGCGTCGGAGTACAGCTTTGCCAATGTCCCACCGTCAATTCCTATCCCAAATGGATGGGAAGAATGCTGGGATGAGGGCATTCAGCAGCTGTACTACGTCAACAAAGTTACAGGTGCTAAGGTAAGATCAACCATCTAACTTTTTTCCTTTTTTTCGTGACAAACATTTTACCCTTTTTAGCTCACCACACAAGAGCAAATGCGAAACTAAAGTAGATGACATTCATAAAGGCGCATTGAATGGAATTTCCTGTTTAGCTAAATTAGTCTGGTTTTTGTTTGGAGGAAAATGGGAAGCGAAAATTGCTTATTATCGGTAAACAATTTTCATGGGAAAAGCTGATCGGCTCAAATGGATAATTTTGTGAGGATAATTTACC
This sequence comes from Acrocyrtus sp. NNG-2020, assembly GCA_027744115.1. Classification (NCBI taxonomy): domain Eukaryota; kingdom Metazoa; phylum Arthropoda; class Collembola; order Entomobryomorpha; family Entomobryidae; genus Acrocyrtus; species Acrocyrtus sp. NNG-2020. Next base: position 3,105 of record JAHZND010005685.1, read on the forward strand.
AAGAAGGAAAAACAGTTTGAGGAAAAGAATACATTATCATTAGTACGATTTCAACTGCAAAGCACGTAATTTAAATGTTTCTGAACTTTAGAATGAACTCAGCTAATAATAGCAGTAAATTTTGTAAAGCTATAATTAAATGAAAGCGATAATTTTATGAGGGGAACATTTGAAAGAGCACAAGCGCTACTCCAATTCCATCACTACGTCCATGGAATAATTACAGTACGCTGCTTAGCTCTGCAACCGCAACTAAAGGAAGTACAGTTTCCTGTAGAGAAAATATTAATTTTTTTTCTGTCGCTCATCGCTCTACTAAACTGGCACCACTGGCCTGACTGACATTCTGGAGCGTAGAATAAAAAATACTCTTTCTTTTCTTCTCCCTTTTTTATTGACTGAAAAAGCGTGTAGATTGCTTTTAGAAGCGATAAGATAAGATTGCTCAGTCATGGTGGACCGGAGAAACAGGACAACAATAGCTATCGTGCCAACACTCCGGAGGTCAGCTTCAGAGACTGACCTTCCGGGAGTGGCCCAGCTTATTAAATCAGTAACTACACAGCAAGCACAGGTCAGTATTATTCAGAAAGAACTACGTCTAAAAAATTAACTTGAAAGGAGTTCCCCTCTACATATATAGGTTGTGGGTGATCATCAGTCAATCGCCGCCATATTTTCGTTTTGGTATTCGTATCATGCAAAAATATTATCTAATCCAATCCACATCCACCCACTGCACATTTTACTACATCATATTTTTTCGTGTAGTATTGCAGTACGCAGTAGTAAAATAAATGTTATGTGGTTGCAGTAAAAATATAGTTTTTTTGGGCTGGTTCTGGTTCGTATACTGATATTGTTGGGGAATGTGGATGTGGAAGGAGAAGAGAGAGAGAAGGCAGTACAGAAGCAGAAATGTTTTTTAACTTGACATCCATCAGAAAATAACCTCCCATTTGGTTATTTTTTGCGTGTGATTTTTGGGAAGGTCTATACAGGATAATTTTTTTTATATTTTATTGTGCTAGAAGTTCGTGGGCGATAAGTTATACTTGGGAGAAAAAGGGGTAGGACTTTGGGACTGTAAGTAAAGAGCGTTTTCAATGCTAATGGGAAGGAAAGGAAGTAGCAATCAGGGTTAATTGAACAAATTGTAGCGTTTTATCCCTATACTGTTTTATGATCCTTTAGTCGTCTTTATCGCAGTGAACAAGCTCTCCAGATATCAAGTTTGAGCGCGGTTGAGTAGATTCGTAGATTTTACATTCAACTCACCACCACATTCTAACGCGGCCGTTTAGGCGAGAACAGATCTCTCTGTATCTGGCTAAACTGGCCTGGATATTTTGCATGGTAAAGGAGTGGGTGTGGGATGTGCGAGTGTTCTAGGGACACAGACACAGAAGAAGGCTTGATTGAGTCAATAATAAACCCCAGCAAAATTTATTCTGGAGTTGGGAAGGGAGTGTGAGAGAAGTCAACAGTGAGAAACGTATATCTTGGAGAGGTTACTTATAATGAATGGAAGTTGGAGGAAAACCACTAAAAATCTCCAGTTTGCATTGAATTGCTAAGGCTGGACGTGAGTGGAGAAAAGGGTCTTGTCAGTTTTAGGAGAGAAAAAAAGAAGTTTTCGGTAAAAGGGAAAAGGGATCTTTTTTTGTTCAAAAGAAAAGAGATTTTTTGTATTAAGTTCAGATCAGAGAAGAGGAAAAAGGGGGCATGTCTGGAGTGAGGGTTGGAGAAAATGAAATTTCTTCTGATAGCGCTCGGCTTCTGGAAGAAATTTTTAGAGAAACGGGGTTCGCCAGCTACGCCTCGGATTCGAATCTTTTAAGATTGAAATGTGATATCGATGATCAGCACAATACGGTTAGTAGAAGGGAGAGGAAAGTGGAGTGGTATTGGATAAAATAAATTGAGAAAAAATAATGTGGGGATATAGAAGTTTAGTTTTCCTAAGGAGTTTTTACTCGAGAGTGGATTATAAATTTGAGATGATGACATTATTAAAAAGATTTTAAGGAACGGAGGCAATGATGTAAAAAAAAGTATTTTTACATGTTTTAGAATGTTTTCAATCTGTTTTTCTGTTTTTTTTGCAGTGGTTTACATCAACGGATCCCCAAGGGAAGATTTACTTTTATGAAGAAAATAGCTCCCAGTCTTCCTGGTTTCTACCGGAAGTACAGGGAAATCCTTCAAGCGGAGAGGTGCAGGTAAATGCGTTGATATGTATTTTTGGGGAAATGGGGATGATCCCGAGGGAGGGAAATAGAAATGTATTATTTTTCTACTGTGGGGAAATGGAAAAGGTGTTTTTATTGCTTTTATAATTATAAAAAGCTCATCCTTTCTATAGGAAATCTCATTGAAAGTCCCGAAAGGCTCAAGTGAACAAACTGATGGGACGAATTCGGTTTCCAACTCGGGTTCTAATTCTGAGGAAAAACTAAGCTTCGGTACAGTGAAAAAACGCCACTCCGCAGGAGACGCAATAGATCATCGCTCTGCGAAATCAAAGTCATTATTCCTTCCGGATTATGGGTAGGTAGCTCGTTCTCGAGAAGAAAAATGATTTTAAAAATTGCTGGAAACTGTTTTTTCTCGTTTTTATTTATAAATAATGTAGCAATAAAAATGAAAATAATTTTTATTCCCTGCTACCTAGTCCTGGAGGCACTTTGCCCGCACAGTTTCACCAGTCTCTGCACGGCAGCCTTCTCCGTCAAAAGTTGTCGATATGGGGTAAGGAGAACGCGAACAGTATTATTAGGGATGGAATGCTGAGCCGGACGAAAATTACAGAAGGAGGGAAGAAAGTGAGGAAAAACTGGGGCGTGGTGTACGCAGTGCTGACAGAGTCCCATCTAAGTCTTTTCAAAGATCAAAAATCATTTACGGTAAGGAAAAACCGGGATTTATCGTACTTTGGGATGAAATATCCCTATAGATAGAATTACCGATTTCATTTTATTTTTTTCCTGCCTGACTCTGCCTGACACAGAGATGAAAAAAATACTTGGATAGGGAAACGGCAATAAGATTTTGAAAGCAGAGTAGGGTGCGAAGCGGATACGATAAACGATAGGATTTTCTAAAACGAAATTGATAACTGGTTTTTTTTCTTTTTGGAAAACATGTTTTTCCCTTTCTACAGTAAAAAAATTGGAAAAAATTCTTTATTGTTCTTGCAATTTACCTCACGTCCAAAAAAGTTTCTTTTTTCCGATGCAAAAATTCAGTTTTTTTTCTCTTTCCTGGTTGTAGGCCTTTAAGTCTGAACTGGAGATAGAACTGAATGGATCAACGGTGGAATGGACAGATGACAAGTCAAGCAGAAAACATGTATTCCAGCTGAACACTAGGTACGATCTTCAAATGTTATTTCAGTCCGAAGACAAAAACATCGCTGTGGAATGGTTTGAGGACATAAAACGAATTTCGGAAAGCTATCTGGTAAGTTTTCTCTTTTCATTTGAAAAAAGTCTTGGACTTGGAGAGTGCTAACATTGTTACATTTCACCCAGTAAGAAAAAAGTGCCTCTTCTTACTGCTCCACTTCTATGATATATGATTGACTTTCTTTTTCCTCCTTTTTTCTAGCCGGACATATCTATGAGGCTTAGGAGCACAGAGTGTCCAGAAACTTTGCTAGATCCTCCAATCGGCGAGAGAAAAATTTCTTCAAGGCTTTATCGGAACAAGTCAACCAAAAGTAAGTAACGTCATTGAATTCCCAGTGGAAACTCTTATGACTTGACTTCATCTTCACTGTTTTCCCCTGCTCTGTTCAATTCAAGATTTTTTTTGAATGGTGAGAGTGAGGGGAAGAAAAGTGAGTGAGGAAAAGATCTAACAAGTTATAGGTATTATGGCGATGTACTATGTGCTTTGTTTAACTTTTCCATGAACAGTAAAAATAACTCCGGCGGAGCAGGAGATGGGAGTCGACAGAAAAAAAATTACTGCCAATTTGAAAAAGTTCTTCAGTCGGAGACCTCCCAGGGAATCATTAGTGAAAAAGGGAATTTACAAGGGTTAGTAACTGGCTTTTCACAGTCTCTTCTTAAGTACCTGGTACCGTCTCCCCCTCTCTTTCTTTCTGAACTGAGGAAGGAAAATAAAATAAAATCTTAAGAAATATTTGATTAGCATGAGGAATATTTAAGATCTTTCCTCTGCTTCTGCTCTTAAGAGTTTTTTTCAAGATATCTTGAAAAACTTGAGCTGGAGCTGCTGCTGGAGTTTCCTCTGTGGATACCCTGGGAGAGAGCGAGTGGCTCAGCTCATTATATGTATGGTGAAAGAGAGAGAGGGAGATGAAGGAGAAGAAAGTACTTTTGGAACTAGCTTTCTCCAGTACCACACAGTCCGTTTAAATAAGATGAAACGTATGTATGCAGATGAGCCTGTTTTCGGATGTTCTCTGGAAAAGCTGTGCAACTTGGACAAGCAGAGCATACCACGTTTTGTCCAGGAATGCATATTAGCTATCGAGAAGAAAGAGGAGAATCTAAAAACCGATGGAATTTATCGTGCTTCTGGGAATTTAAGCCAGGTTCAGAAGATAAGACTGCAGGTTCGTTATTATTCTCTTTTCCGCGAGTTCAGAAGAGTCACTAAATGGAATGAAGATTTTTATTTTTTACTACACTATTTGCGTAGTTTCTTCCTTTCTAAGAAAAAATTCGGCATAACCGTGCGGTAGCATCTAATTTTCATGTGTGTCCTGTTCTCTTTTATTTCAAGGTTGATCAAAATAATTTCCAATGCCTTTACCAAGAAGAGGACGTGCATGTTCTAGCCGGATCCTTGAAACTCTTTTTTAGAGAGATGCGGGAGCCTTTAATTTCTTACGACTTATTTGAAAAATCTTTCGAGGCAATCAGTAAGTTTTTAGCCTAAAAAATAAGAAAACTTTTTGTGGTTTTGCGATCTTTTGATTTGATTGTAGTGATCAAGTTTGCTCCAGGGTAAAAACTATTTTTTACGATGTTTGATTTTTTTATCTTAGATCATAATAAAAAGGACAAGGTTTCCAAATTCCGTGATATCGTGAAAAATCTAGCCAAGCCAAATCGGGATACACTGCAGGCCCTGCTCAGTCATCTTCTCAAAATTGCCGAGTATCAAGAGTTCAACCGCATGATGATCCCAAATCTTGCAATAGTTTTTGGTCCAACTTTAATGTGGCCTGCCACAGAATCTAAGAATATGGCTTTGGACCTAATGCAGCAGAACTATGTGATTGAAGCGCTTCTTTCCGAATTCGAATCCATATTTCAGTGACCGAACTGACACTAGAAACTAGTTTAAGCAATTTTACTCTTTTTCCATCAGCAGTGGAAATGAAAATATTCCTTAGTTATTACCTCCATAGTTTTAGAAGATAAACAGTAAAGAAGGAGAAACCGAAGAAGATAAAAAAAATATTCCAAATATTTACAGCCTTCCTCTCTTGCCTTTTAATCATACATAAATCTAAACTTATATTATGATTATACACATAAATATTTAATTACGCAAAAAATATGATAATGTATATCAAGAATGAACAATTAGTTCCCGTTTGTTATCACAATAATAAGGTACATACAATTATTATTATACTTTGAGGGAAAAAAGAGATTTTACAAGCGAGTACTATATGCGAAACAGTAAAGATTTGATTTTTATCGCTATACCGCAAAAAATAGTATAAAAAAGTAATATCGTTTTCTCTGGCGTATCGCTTATTCTTTGTTCGTCATATCCGTAGCATTTTCATCTGTTTTTATTGCTAGTCGCTCATTTCGTTTTATCTGAAGCATTACTCTTCCTCTTGGCAAGACCAGCGGAGGAGTTTTCGTGAACTTGGGAAGAGTTCTGGAGAGACATTATTTCATCCTTAATATCAGTCGGGATTTTTGTATCGGAGAAGAGTCGGTCGGTCCACATGGCTGGGTCAATATTCAAAGTTGGCTTGAACTGCTCCACTCGGTCCAAGAGTGTTTGCGGGTAATCCGGTGAGAAATAGTTGATAATATCCGGGGGAAAGCAGGCATTAATACTGAAAAAAGAACAAAAGACAGCTTGAAGCTAGATAATGGGATTTTCACAATGATCACTCTCATCGCCATTATATACTACTTGGGAAATGAGCTAATTCAGAAAACGATTTTCCTTGTAGACGGATTATAAATGAGAGTGTTCGCATTCAAGGAAAAAACAGTAGAAATGTAGACTTACACCATGACATGCTCTCGCAACAGAGCATCATCGGCAGTGGCATCGCTCGCAATCAATTCCTGAACTTTGCGTAGTCCCCCAGAAGAAACAAAGGCGCGTCGAGCAGTCGGGTTATTAGGCAAAATCTGTAATAAATATTTCATAGACATTTTCAGATAAACTTTATCATTCCATCCAAAAACACCTAAAATTCCCATTTCGCAATGTACTGCTCCTACCCTACCTCTCCTGTCTTCTCTTTTCTCCAAAGATTAGAAGAAATAAAAAGGCTTAACAGAGCCGAGTCGGCTGCTGGTGCTAAGCGTAGCTTTTCGCAATGTGCCCCAACTTAAGTGCAGTAAATCACAGCGGATATTTCTATTTTAACAGTTTAATGCCTAGCCCGAGTGCAATAAAATTGTCTATTTCTTTTTTCAGGATGTTTTCCCTTTTAAAACACGTTTTCTCCAGCTTTGTAGTTAGTCGGGGCTTATCACAGCTCCTATTTTTTCAGTCCTTTTTATCTCCTTCGACTCCCGGAGTGTATGTTTTTTTGCAATTAAAGCAGAACAGCAGAATCCTTTTAAAAAGAATTTTTTTTACAGAAAAAAGTAAGACAGCACAAGTTGTAGTCGTTCAAAAGAAAATCGTCGTAATCGTGACAGCGACAGCTGACAAAAAAGATTCCAGTAGCGCCCCTCCGGACTCTCTTTTTATATTCTTCCCTCTACCACTGCCACCCAGCGACTACCGACTGTTTACATTTCTCACTAAAACAAGCTGTTATCGTTAACAAATCAAATCAGTGTAAACATGCAACAGAAAAACATCTTTTCATACAACTTCCGTACCAGGTGAAACCATTTGTTAGCAGCACAAATTAGAAAATTGCTGGATGGCAAGTAGCAAAAAGACAAAGGGAATTTTTTTCCAAGCCAATGTCCTGTTCTCCTGTCTCTATTTTTTTATAGGATAACGGATTACGCCCCGCTTTTACCCGAAACCCGTCATCAAAAAATATAAAGAAAATGTAAAGCATTATTTTTTTTCGCACTCCATCCATTCTCTTCATAGACTTTTCTGAAATAAGACCTTTTTATACTCTTGTGCCTTATATATTTTTCTGGCACACTCCCTCCAATAATCTCCCCTCCAACTTCCTCCCATTTTCTTGGAACTCGAGCTTCTCGTTTTGGTCTTGTAGTCGAGCACAATAAAAGGGGCTTAATGCACTTTAATGCAAATAAAATGTATCTAATTTCCGGAGCTAAAAACCAGAGAACTAGTGACTACTGACGATGGTACTGTACCAGGTGACGAGCACTTTAGCCAGTCGCTAGCTAACCGTAACCAAAAATAGTAATACTATTGGAGTGTGCTATTACGCCTAAAGTCAAAAGACACGATGAAAAAAAAGGTTCATTAAAGCTTAACAAAGAAGCCAAAAAGCCTATAGTAAAGCCAATACAAAAGCAAAGTAAGAACCTCGTGGAGGGTGAGAGAGGCGAACTGTTTCCTCTCACTTCTTTTTTTCCTGCGGATCTCCCATTTTATATTTTTTGCCAAAAAGGCTACTCCTATTCCTGTATACTACTACAACTACAACTTCAATCAAAATATTAATATAAAATTTTTCTTTCATTATGGCCTGTACATTGTACAGGCTTGTGTGGATACAGATAACAATGGCGTTTTTTATTTATGAGGTTGTTAAAGAAGTCGGGAAGTGGGAGCGCATGCGGCACGCTTTATTATTTTCGCGAAAATCAGATATCTGCGCTTCTATGTAGAAAAAGGCAAAAGTTGCGTATCCTGTTGTTTATCCTAGAAGCGTATAAGGTCATATAAAAGCGTATTTTTATTAGGGCGGCTCTACCCAGCACTTGGCTACGCAACTAACAATAAGAAGGAGCCGTCAGGTTAGAATTTTTATGTTGATGTCGCTATCTCGGCCTTTCACTCCTTTCAAAAACTCTTAATCGTGAGGTTCCACTTGGACAGAGTTGACGTTGACATCAATGGAAAGAGTCACAGTCGTCAGTAGTGCTTAGTATCAGCTTGCCCCACTCATATTTTGGGCGAAATCTGTCATCTGTCCCACGCATAATAACATTTAAAATGCACCATTTTATCACCTAACTCAAACTGAACCATGGCTAATCGATACTGGACATAGTCCAGTTCCAAGAATAGAAGCTGGTTACGCAAGAGAAGGAATCTGCAACCTTTGCGAAAAACCTGTCCAGCCTGCTTCCTTGAAGGAAAGACAAAGCCAAGAATGAGCTAGAAGAAGCATCTTCATGGACCAGTGAGCAAGACAAGTCAGAAGGAAACTACGTATCTCATCTCATATCATCTCTTATAAAAAATTCCTCCGCCCTTCAGTCGGGATTCCTCACGGCTCGTCCTCACCAACTTAAAAATCTGAGTTGTTCCCGTGCACCAGAATACAGAAAACTCTTTTTACACGCTGACTCAACTCTTTCATCTCACACAACTTGCGTCAAATACCTGATTAACGAGGGTACAAAAGCAGTAACGTAAAAGTAAAAAATGGGAATGTCATTGTGTTAAGATATATGCGTTATTTTAGAGTTTTAGAGGGAATTAAAATATGTGTGCATCTCTCTCTCTTTTTTTTTCTTTCAGTGACTTGGCACTAATCACTGAAAACATCAATTCTCAACTACGCAAACTATCCGTACAGGACGTAAATGCTGAAACACGCAATAAACCCATTTTTATATTCAGCTCCTCCAATTTTTTTCCGATGCATTCCCATTATACTACAATAATAATAATTGTCAGCGTAAATTATTAAAGTCAACATGAACATGAGTCTGCCAAAAATATATTACGATAACGATATGGATCCTCGCTTTCGCCATCCATTTCTCGAAAAAAAAAGTAATTTGACAGAAATGAACTCGCGTAATGATAGTGACATAGAGGAAGCCTTGAAGTGGTGACGGTGAATGCACTTGACTCTCATCTTCTCGAGATTTCCCTCCGTCTAAAAAGGATAAAGTGAATCACTCTAAAAAAAATTCTTTCCCGAGCTGTAATTTTCTCCTCCAACTCCAACATCCAAGGCAAAAAATATCGTAAGTACTTACGCTACGGCAAAGGCACTTAAGAAGGAAAATGCCTCCGCCACCACCACCACCGCTTCTATTCTAAAGAAAAGGAGAGCTGAGAAGTTGGACAAGTCAGCTAGTCAGAATCTGCTTAAAAAGACTTCTCACAGTTTTCTACATTTTACGTAAGTAAAATGACAATGATGTCAACGTCATATCAGCTCCTTATTAACGGCATGTGCTTGTGTAATAACTGCCAAATATGTATAGCCGTAAAATACAGTGCCTGAGTCACTCTCCAACGTTCACTTTATTTCTACCCTGTCGCTACATTTTTCATATGGACTACAACCATAAATTTTTTCCTTGTTTGCTATTGATATCGCTATTGACTATTGCACAGGCCATCAACTACGTGAATAGTGAGTGGTATTGACTATTGACTATATTTTCATCGAAAAGCAAACAGCAAAACTGAAAATCAGTTGTAGTGAGTTTTAGCATGCCTTTCTGTGACTTCTCTTTTTTCTGCATGAAAGGAGCATGAAAATGCGGTTTTTTGGGGGAGCAATAGCTATAGCCAGAAGAGTCACAGAGTCAGAGTCATCCTATTTTATGTTTATGCCTGAGAGGAGAAGCAAAAGCCTCTTCTGCTGACTCTGATTATAGGAGAAAAATGTAAGTATAAAATTCATGATTCATGGCGAAGCCCAAACAGTTACGAAGCACGGGCGAGACACAATAACGAATTGACGTCATAAGTAGGGCCATATGGAATAAGCTATTAAGTAGCGTGAAAAAGATTCTTCGTGTAAAAAGCGATGCATACGTAGAAGCTACGTTTAGAAGTGGAGCTGTGAAGGGGAAATAAAAGATGGACTATAAAAGTTATATGCATTTTGCCAACTCTGCCTAACCACACACGTAATGCAATAACACGATGAATATGGAATCATCATCATCATCATCGTCGTCGATGTCGATGAAGCTCCTTGAACGATTCCGCATGAAACAGGAGCCGTTCTCAGTATTATATACTGCGGAGAGTCAACAGTTGCGTTTAGCAAGTGAGCGAGCTCAGTTGAAGACAAGTTTTGGGTCGACGCAAATAAGTAGCACTAGTCAGGCCGGTGGAGAGTTTATTGCTTCTCCGGACTATTTAGAGGGAGGGGGAAGAGATCTGTCAGTTCGCGGCACATCTTCAAAGCTGTACAACAAGCATTTTCTAAGCCTTCCAGTTGTGGAAGTACCTCCAGTTCAGCATAAATCTGAGAATATTAAGAAGTGGTGTTATTGTCATCAGCCCTGCATTTGCGGCGAGTACTCGGAGTGCACTCCATCTCTAAGAGATAAAGAGTGGATAAGTAGCAGCTCCATTTGGGAAAATACTTTTCCGCTGTTTGACAGCTTTAAGGAGTTTCCAGAAGTTAGGAGAAAGGGAACGGAAGCGAGAAGAAGAGCGTCCCACTCCCACTGTCTCGCTAGTCAGCTAAGTCACTACAAAATCCCGAAGCTCCTGGAGGAAGCGTTCCAGCCCCAAGTGAGCAGATCATACTCGTACAAGTGTAGTGTGCGAAACAGTCAAAACGTGTTAAGTCCTCAAACCGTCACTATCTCTTTGTGTGAGGACAATACAGCCAAAAGCCACTTCAAGTTGGTGCCCCTACCGCAATCACAGCACTCTCCCAATCCCAACTCAACGCTGAACTCGAAATAGCTCATCAATCAGTCTTTTGTCGTCACCTGACAAGAAAATTTTTTTATCGATCTGCACTCTGCACTAGTTTATAAAATAGAAGGACAGAAATAGGACATTCTAGCAGCGGCAAGCAACAGAGAAAATAATTCCTGTCAAAGTCAAAACCGTGTGAAAAAAAAGTGCCACACTTTTATTGTGCTAGCACCAAAACCGTCACTCATTTTCTCTGGCGAGTACACATCTAATTATGATGGCTGGAGAAGAGCAAAGGATAAACTGCGTACGAAGGAAGGACCTCGAGCACAGTGGAACATTGGAAGCTATTCTTTACAACCTCACCCTCGACAATAACATGAGCCTGGACGATCACTGTAGAGGAGATGGGGTCAACCAGCACCCCCAAATTACTGTCTCCGCAGATGAAAGCAATCAGCCGAACAATACCACGAAAAATGGGAAAAGTGTCAACGCCTGCAACGGTCCTAGCAGTGGCACCTCTGCAAAACACCTGAGCCCTGGGAACAGATCTCGCTCCCTCAACAACTATCTGGAAGTTCCCCAGTCGGATCTATCCAAACTGACTGTGATGCCGATGCCTTGCCATGAATGCAGTCATTAAAATGGAAGAAAAAATTGTCAGTAAATTAGTTACCTAGTTTAGTTTAATTTAATAACAATAATACCATCTCGCTCGCAATATTATATTTTGTCGTCCTTTTTTAAAGAAAAAAAATTACTCACATTTTTATGGTATTTTACCTACCTGCAATGACGTGTTACCTCTATAAAATATTTCAGTATCGTTTACCCTATCTCCACTGCAACCCTCAGTCCTCTGTACATACATAATATTTATCAAAAAAGCTCTGCGTAATTTCTATTGTAAGTGTTATATTTTCTGTTTAGAGTTAGTTCTCTCCGGAAAATATATTTTCGTTTTTATTCCTAATAAAAAGCATAAAAATTGCGTACATTAACCTCCTTCCTAAACAAAGCACATTCATTTCTTTCAGCCTGGAGTAGCCTTATGCTGTTTTTGCATGATTTCTTCGCGGAAAGAGATATCGCAAAATCAGTAAATAATTTTTTGTTAAGAAAAAGGGAAAAACGTATGAGGAAATAAGCTAAAACACTGACATATTCGTTATCCTTTTCATTCTGGAATTATAGGAACTGAACCGTGAAATGTGCATGTACTGCAGAATAAGCAGAAAAATAAATGGACTGCGAGAGCAAATAGTGAAAAACGGCTTCCTTAGCATAAATAATCTTACAAATGCAATGAAAACCGAAATATGTATTTTTGGCAAACGCAAAAACATATATTTGCAAACTAGGCTAGCAAATGTCAAGATCGGCTATTATATGCTTTTCCCATCGTCACGTCATCATCATCACATAAACCATCAACCTCGTTAAAAAAAAGAGAAAATAAGACCTTGGGTAAATACAAGCTTGAAGATTTTTAGATTAGATGACGGAAGGAAAAAAAGAGGAAAGAAGGGAAAAAGGAAAAACCGCTTCCTCAAGCCAATTTCATGTACACTGTTATCCCATGCAGAAAGGAAGTTGTAGAAGTGAGCTTGTTTGATGCTGATATCGCCAAAATATAAAAAATGAATTGACGTTCGCAGTTTTCTCCTTCTGATACAGATATAGCCCTGAACATGTCGAGTTATGTAGAGAAGGAGCCAGCAAGAATTTTTTTCTGCGACACCACACCAGACTCGAAGTCAACAATGAAAGTCGTTACATTTACATAAATACTGCATCAACGCCTATCAAGTCTCATAGTTAAGTAATCTTATCTACCTCCTCTCTCCCCCTCCCATAAAAGAGGAAGTTTATTTGGACATGGTCAAAGTTAAACTTTGCTTGAGAAATATTCTCTTTACCTTGGAGTACTGGGCAATAATGTACTTGAGAATCTTCATGGGAGCAACTTCCAGGAGCGGTTGGATGGACTCCAGGTCCTCAGTACGAAGGAGAATCATCTTCAAGTTGGTTGTTGGTTTTTATAAGTATCAAGATTATTCCAGGAATGTATAGGAAGCAAGATTTTGTTAATGACCATGAAAAAAAGAAAGAAATAATTAATGTGATAACCAGCTTTTGATAAGAGAGTAAATATTTCACTATCAGCTTATGGACTGCTCCAGTTTTTATCGAGAGCAGAAGCATCAGATAGTTATCAATTTTAGAGATAGGGCAGCTTGCAGCTGTCATTTTACGACTAATTCCCTTCCGTAATTACGTAAAGAGTTACATTTTAACAAAGCAAAAAAATATTTTTTTTCTCGACGTACCTTCAGAGCTTGCTTAGCTTTGTCTTTCATTTCTTCCGTGCTGGATGCAGACATGTAAAGCTGTGGGAAAAAGTCAAAAAATGAATTATTTACTTGAGCACCATCGTCATCACTGACATCGATAATTTTCATCAAATATTCGTGGAGGAGGGAAGAAAGAGTGAAAGCAAAGACAAAGGAAATGAGAATGGAAATGATAATTATTTAACTTTTTTTACTACGTTATAATGAATTATTAACTAGCAATAATTGTGTTTTTCTGTTTTGGTAATAAATACGATATGATTGACGTAAATAAGAGGGTATAATCTCGTTTTCGTCACTCATCAGCTCGTCACAAAAGAACACTTGTAATCCCCACATTTGGCACGACGTGCGCTGCATATTGCATTCCCTTTCCCTCTCTTTTGTCTTGTTGACTACGCCAACTGAATATTCATTACGCAAATTCATATGCATTTTAACAAGCTCATCCAATTTCCATCTCACTAATTACGGAAAAGTTTTTCTATAAAAAATAGTTTGGCAGACATTAAAAGTTCATGGTTTTCTGTTACTGACTACTGAAAATGAGACGAATGCATATTCATTTCACTTTTTATAAAAAAAATATTTGCCTTTTCCTCTTCTGCCAAATGCAATGTGCAACCGTACACTTTTTCCATATTGATATTTTCACTCGGAGACAAAATGAAAGAAAATAATCTCCATTCTCATAACTCATTCAGCGACACCCGTCCCGCTAATCTTTTTAGTAATAATAAAAAACTCTAAACAAAGCCGGTTTACATAACGCCAAGACGCAGCTGGAAACCCAACACATTTTTAATATCTTTTGCTGCAAAGCGCAATAACAAGTCCAATAAGCTGATACCATACCTCAAGAATTTTCAGAAGGAGACCTTCGCTCGTAATGGTTTTGGCATGTTCCACCGAGTGACGACCAATGTGTCTAGAGATGGAAAACGAAAGAAAAAAAAGGAGCATTAGCAAAAAAAGTTTCAGATAACATTTTCCTCCTCTACTAACTATCAAATATCCTTAAAAATATTGATATTGAGAATAAAATGGGGAAAAGCCATTCCATATCAATAAAGAAGCTTTTCTCTTTGGGGAAATCGTTCAGAAAGGAAAATATAAAAAAGGGGAAAGCGTGCGATACTAAAGCGGAGAAGCCATATCCTTGCTGTCTGCGTGTGAACCGCGCATAACAATTTATTTTTGCTTTGGGAAGTGTATATTTAATGGAAACATTATGAGGTAATCTCAAGCTGAACTGCGCAGACAAAAAATATTTATTATTTGATTTGATTTCCTCTATTTTTCCTTCCCCATGCCCATCTTGTAACATCCTATTTATTTATAAAACAAAAGTCAACAATTTTTACCCGAGAGCCCATGCAGCTGCAGCACCAACGTGATTCTGGGACTCCTCGTCCAATGCCAATGACAAAGCATCCACTCCCTAAAGGAAAAGTGATGAAAAGGAAATTGAAATTGAGTGCGCATTCATTAGCAGAAAAATGTGATTTCTTTTAACTGCTCTCAAAATAACGATAGTTAATGAAGAGCAGGTGCAGATGATGACGATTTACGATATAATTTTTGCGATGGGGTAATATATGAGATATTTTACGAGTGGTGCCTAGTGCTAGTTCCTACCTTGCTATAAATTACTGACAAGCCTAATGGCGGAGTATGGCCGGCAATGAAGCCCACAGCGAGCACTGCAGCGAGGCGGCTCTCTCCTTTATTTTTGATCACTGAGTTTACCAATACCTATAAAAATGGGAAGGAAAGAGTGCTAAATGAAATTAACCTAGTCATTTTTTGATAGGGTAAGGCATGTGGAAAGACAATATTTTATGTGGCTAGTTCCATTTTTTATTTTTTGTCTCGCATTACCCCCAGTCCGCCAGCTTCCACTACCATTTGCGCCAGGTCCGGAGAGTGTTTCACAATTTCCTTAACCAAGGAGCAAGCCGCTTTCCTACATGACGGAAATATTTCATTAGCAAAAAAGACAAGAAAAAGGAAAGAGAGAAAAAAGCAATAAAATTATTCCCATTTTTTACGACCATCTCCTTTTTATGCCTTGTCATGCATACGGAACTAATACGGAAGGAGTAAAAAGGAGTGATGTGATGGGAGCATGTAAACTGATTATAATTTCTTTCACAGGAATAATAAAAAATATATATATACTTTAAGTACAATATATTCTTAGAATAAAAAAAGTACCAAGTCGATAATAACATGGAAAGAGCTACAATATTGGACTCTTAGAAGGTAAAATATTATCACTTCTCTGCTCTTTTTCCAAAAAAAAATAATTCGCCAATGTGCATGCTTCCATATTTCTTGCTTTTTTACTAACTATCAAAAATTCTGGAAGTGAACTGTATTGGGTAAGGACAGGGCAGCTTGTAGTGAGTAGTGGAGGAAAAAAGTTAATTTACCTAATGTGCTCATCACTATGCCCAGCGTGTTCTAAAACAAGTGGAAATGCCTCCGCTTCCATAACCGTTTCCGCCATGTACAAGGAGTGCTTTGCAAGGGATGCCAGGGCATACAGGGCCTGTCTCTGTAACGGAGTGGAGAAAAAAGAGTGCAATAATTTGCATGAAAATCCAATTTAATTTTCATCCATAAATATTACGCTTCCCAGTCTAGTTGGGGAAGGAAACATTTGAAAAATAATATATACACCCATCATGGCATTTGTGATACTGGAGAAAGTAGTCCTGACCAGGGCAAAAAAAGCCCACAGTCAATATTTTCTGATCTGATACGGAAACTGAGCGCTAATTTATGACAGGTGTTAGGAATACCTTAAGTCGCGTGTCTGTATTGCTCGTAGCTCGGACCAGATGAGATACCGCACCGGAGTCGAGTATTGCCTGGGCTGTGTCTTCTGACGTTCGCGGAAGGAAATAATAAAAAAAGTGTAATAAAAAAATAATGCGCATAGAGAAAATAAATTCATAAAATTTCATAAAAAGGAAAAGTTCCGGTCCCAGTTCCACAAGAAATATAATATTGGGAGGTCCCCAATAAAAATTATTAGTAGATCATACGACCATACCCCACATATTTATTTTTTCTGCTTAGCATGAGAAGCATATTTTTTGGTGACGTGATGGGAAAAAAGTAAAAATTATTTGTAGGGAAAAGGTTGTAAAAAGGTAGGGGCTGGAGGAGAAAACTAGTTTTTTCTTGTGACTTGTGACAGGTGTACAATTTTTCATTTAGTTTACCTGAGCCAACCACGGCCAGAGCAAGCGTTAAGTCTTGCCTTGCAATATAGCCCAAGACGAATGCTGCGGCTTCCTTGACGGAAGGATCGAATTCCTCCATGCATCCCAAAATAAGTTCCAGTCCACCCATTTCCACTACGGACCGGGCAAGTGGTGCATTATGCTTCACGATTGACCGCAAGGAATTCAAGGTGGCTCGCTTTAAGTAGCGCTGCAACAGTATAAAAGGAATGACAAAATGAAATGGAAATTGTCGACTAATGGACTGTGCAACTTGAATTTTCATGACGGAGTCAAAATTGTAATTTTGTGGGGCGAAGATGGGAAAGATGGAAAGTATGCAGCATAGGTAGTGATATATTAATAAGGCAACGCTTTTTTTGGAGTGTGCATTGCCTAATATTTACGTACATGTGGCCTTTCAATATTCACGTAAATCAATGTCCTGAGCACGTCCTCCTTATCCAATAACTCGGCAATTTCGACAGAGTGGGAAGCCAGCTTTCCCACGGCTACTGCTGCATTCTGCTGAACAGAGAGGGAAACATCGGTCAACAGGCCTTTCAGAATGTAGATGATGTTCTCTTGCATAAGCTGCTCCACACACTCTGGTCTCCCGGCGAGGTCAGCTATTTCCTGGGAGAAAGCAGACCTCGAGTTCTGATATTTTTGGAACGCTGCAAAAGTAATCAATAATGAGGTTGGGCTAGTAAAATATTCTGATTGTGTTCATTTTTTATAGTGGACTTTGGTAGAATAATAAATTCTTGCGAAACACATCAGGCCAGAGGCCGTGCTAAAAGTAATCCGAAAGTGTTGACCTTTCAGGAAATAATTTTGTATTCAATACTTGAGAAATAACTGTGCCAAGAAAAACTTACCTGCTACAACTGTCCGAGGACCACCCATGATTGCGTAATCAGACCAGAAACTGAATAAATAAAGCACTGAATAAATGTTTAATGTACGAGTAGTGTGGGAACACTTCAGAATAGTTGAGATGAGAAAAAAGTCGGCGTAAAACAAGAATAGTTTTTTGCAGTCTTAAAATAAAATTCTGTGGTAAGGTAACATCCAATTAATTTTGGATGCATGTAGACTAGGCAATGAAAGAGTAAATATGATACAACTGCTATTATAGCTTTGTTACGATTCCGTTTTGCTCCCGTTGGTTTCAATTCATGGGTTTCTTTTTTTACACATCCGCCCGGCTAGTTTTTAAATATTCATATTACATTTAAACATATGTAGTTAAGTATAATACAAAACACTGACATAGCCGTTACTTCTAATCCACTATGTATACTAGGTAATTTTGTGCTTCTAATGCAGTTTGGCGGATCTCTCTGAATATGATTTTTCGAAGGAAAGTTCTAACCTAAGTCTTACAGCGAGTTTTGTATTATACCTACAGAACCTTAGCATAATTTGCTTTTATCATAATGACTGCAGTGTGGCTAACTAGCCACTGTATATCCTGGTCTATCAATTTCCCGTTTTCGGTGCAGATTTATTCATCGAACTTTTTGCCTTTTTGGGTTACCGAACCTTTTGCTGGTTGGAGGCTTCTTCAGAATATGATGCAGTACAACGGGAAGAAAAGAAGGCCCCAGTTTCTAGTTACTAAACTAGGTAATTGTCTTGCCAAATTTAAGTTTAAAATGGTAAGTTCGTTTTTTGTAGAGAAATGGTGTTCGAAAAATCATATTTTGTATTCATATCGGTGTAGCAGGATTAATCGCACTGCAAGAACCACGATCTTACGCATCAGCAACAAGGCAATAGAGTGAATTTGGGCCGACGGTATGCATTTCTTTCATTCCTACTTGTTACTGTAATTTACAAATTGTAACGTCCAACTTATTTTGAATTGATTTTCCATAATGTACTTTGTGGGGGCTTGGTTCCTTAATAATACTTTTTGCACAGGTTAATTTCATGACCTTGTTTTATTATACATTTAATCTTTTATATACATTAACTTTAATATCCGGTATGATAGGTACAATACAGGTTTACACATAGGTTCGAATTTGCGTAATACTTTAGGTTATTTCATCATTATCATTATTTTAAGCTAATAATTAAAAGGTGCTGAAGAATTGCGAATTTTTTCTTACATTTAAACCACTGTATAACTTAAATCACAACTTAAAACTAAAAAAATATTTTTGCGCTGCTGTATTTAAGTTCAGGGTTGCCAAAAATACAAGTTAGCACATGATTGTTCACGGAGTTAAGTACAAGAAGCAGACCTCCGACTTAGCGGTTACTTCGAATCCAGTTAATGGCAGATCTCACGTCTCTGAATTTGATCTTTCGAAGAAAACTCTGAATCATTCTATATTCCACTTCTTCTGATCCATGGCACAACGCTTTTGTTGTAATGGTCACAAGCCACTGCATAACCTGCAAAGAATAACAACAGCATAAATATACCGTTACGGTTACAATTACAGTTACGATTTTTTTTGGCAAATAACTTAATTTATTATATACTTCATCGTCTTCTAAATTATTTTCCGACGACAACCAAAGCGAGGGTGCCCACAGGTGGAGATGACATACTGTAGCTGCATC
This sequence comes from Acrocyrtus sp. NNG-2020, assembly GCA_027744115.1. NCBI lineage: Eukaryota > Metazoa > Arthropoda > Collembola > Entomobryomorpha > Entomobryidae > Acrocyrtus > Acrocyrtus sp. NNG-2020. Next base: position 22,237 of record JAHZND010005685.1, read on the forward strand.
CTGTGCACTTATCCTCTGGAAAAAATATTTTCATAGTATCATATTAAGGAGTAGGAGTACCCTTTGGTTTGTTTTACAAAAATCAAAGCGTCAAATCAAATCAAATCAACGTTTTATTAGCTCCACTCTCTCTCACCTCATTTGGATTTCTTTTTAGCAAAGTATTAATCAAATTCCTAATTGTGACCGGCATCTCACAATTTATCGGTTTCAGATCTGTCTCCTGGTAAGTTCGACTGTCGAGCGGTTTCTCTACTGAATTACTCCTATAAAAGGGATTTACGTCACCAAAAATTTCATACGCAATTGTGCCTACACTCCATGCATCTGACTTTTCGTAGCTAATCCACTTCCATGATCCAGGTACAGCAGTTGAAACCTCTGGGGCCATTAACGCTGCATTTCCACCACGTTCTGTATCATAGCTTCTGAAGGCCAATTGCAGACCATTCGATTTATCGGAGAGACAACAACCAAAGTCAGTTAGAACTATTTTTGGAAACTCATCGCCATCTCGGGTATCAACAAGAATATTATCTGATTTTAAGTCTCTGTGTGCAATTTTGTTTCTCTCCAAATGAGCCACTGCATCAAGAATTTGAGTGAAGATAAAAAGCCGAGTCCTAAAGTTCATATCCTTTCTCGCGTTCAGGAAATCCAAAAGATTGCAATCGTATCTAGGAATTTGTAAGTACATTGTAATTAATAAATCCATAATTTTTGAAACCACGCAATGAAAGATGAAAACTACATAAATGCTATACTACAATACAGCTAATAGCTCTTACCTCTTCATTACCAAAAACAAACTCATATTCCGACCGAAACCATCATATTCGTTCAGTCTTCGAGGGAGCGCTGATGGATATCTCTCCAAACCTTGTGGCAACATCGGAACCTGGTCTACGAAAGCATGTTTTATCTGGATGATGTTATCGTGAGGAGGACAGCGTCGTACTGTGTCAAATATTCTGTACACAACAGTGCAAATTAGAAATGACCTTTCTAAGGTTTTCGATCCTAAGAATTAGGAACAGCTTTCATGTCCCATGTTTTTACACTATAAGTTTAAGCATATGTAACTACGAAAATGTGTTGTAGGTATATTTGATTCATGTAAGGTATATCGCACATACCCTCGATCTAACTCATTAATGTTTTCCAAACAGACATTTCGGGCAGGTACAATCTCTCTCACCATCGCTCTGAATATTATGGACGCATTGGATTCGATATCGTAGTTAAACAACATCTTCACAGCCAATGGTTCATTAATACTGGATTGCGATTCGGAACTCGAGCTGACAGCGGGTTTGTTTATCCATTCAGCAGAGTACACTGCTGCACTGCATCCTTGTTGAATTAAATCCCCAAACTTGAGATCCTTAACCGAGATTGTACTATCTGGATAGTACGCTTCCGACACAGTATTCCTCTGTTTCTTCATCATGGATTCCTACACCAACATATTGGGAAATGAAAATTATTAGTGTGACTTTTGACATTATTATAAAAACCAATTAGGTGTACTCTACAATATTCAAGTGTCCGTACCCGAATTTCCCAACATAAGCTATCATATTCGCTCTCCTGGGTCAGCATCCCACCAGTTCCGGCAGCCAGGGTCACCCCAACAAGCGCAAAGAATGGTCTGGAGTCTCCATATAATAACCTCTGTGCTGTTTGTCTTGCGATATTCTCATTTGCCGTGGTGCGACTCAGAATATTATTGATAAAAAGTTTTCTAACAAATGAATATATAGGTCAGTGTCACTTGAACAATGCTTTCAGTTTTACCTTCTTTCAGATTTTGCATCTTTGAACATTTACCTGACTTCCTGTCCAACCCAATGAAGGGCTGACGTCGGACTCGTTGGCCTCGCAGCATTTCCAACTATTCTCCCCAGAGAAGAGTTAGAAAGCTCCGGTAGGCTGAGAGATGGAGTAGGAGCACTTCTTGAAGCAGGATATCTTCCTCCAGCGTACCCCCTGCCCCTCGGTGGCAACTCAATTTTTAAAAGCCTCCAATCCTGTGCTTTATCGTTGTAGCATCGGCCGTAGCCGAATAATTGGTATTCTCGAAGTAGGGCTCGACCCTGAAAGAGGAGCCTCTTAAGAAATGACATTTCCTTCCTAGCTCGTCTACTTTGAGTGTTTGCAGCAGCATTCAGTATTCTCAACAGCATCTCGTCACTTCACATAGTTTCTTAGTCACCTCGACGTAATGCGAAACTGCCTTAACTCATGCACGTTGTGGTTATACAGAAAATCCCTGAGGATATTAAAATTTACAACCATAAAACCAATAAACATTGAACATTAAACATAGCAAAATTATAATACCTATATGTATCTAAGGATATGACTTAAACTAAATACACCTCATAATACATTACATCTATCTTTTGCTTATGTTCAACCTTCTTCAATCCAAATCCAAAGTTCGTCCGCCTTTCCTATTTTTTGTACGCAATTCAGCCAAAATCATTGGCAAGAATTAAGATACACATTAGCTCATCATCATCGCCACCATAATGCTGCCCTCGCCAAAAAATATTTATCTGTTAAGTCTGTTGTCATCATAAAATTACTTCAGCATGTTTGAACAAACTCTTTGTGTTAAACTAACCGCAACTACGTCACTGGTCATCAACACAAAGTCAGTTTACTCTTGCTTTAACCACACTACAACTAACTATGCTGACAACAGTATATCTCCCACTTCCCATTCATCATTAACCTAAAACTAACAAAAGATGAATACGTTCACATATCATATTATGGCCTAATTAGCCAAAGGCTTGAAAGCTCAGCCGCAAAACTCATTTTTAACTACACAGTTCTATCATAATCCTTTCAGTACTCCTCTCAGTCTCAGTAATCAGTTTACAAAATACTGCCAAACATTTAAAGTACCTAAAAATACCTCTCTACTATCCAACTAGAACAATTATGCACATAAAAATTAACAATTATTTAACTTGAGCCGTTACCTGATTTGTGATTTAACCAGATTTCCGCAATGAGCAGTTTCCTCCAAATGAATGTCCACTGTCCAACTTCACTTTTCTAAAAGCCAGCTGTCCTTTCACTTTCTCGTTAAAAATTGTTTTGTTTTGAAATTGTGGGCTATTGCGATTGCAAATTGCTAAAAACAAGCGCATTCCCATTCCCATCAATGATAGGAACAACAAAACGACCTTTCCGTGTCATACAGCCCAGCAGCTTGCAGCTGACGTTCACATGATCAAATGCAATCAGCAATAGCACTTCACTTCATTGCAAAATCGTATCGTATCCGCTTTACTTCTTTACAACAAAGCCAAACACCAAAAAAGCATGATAAAATGATAACATCGAAAATGCAAAAAGTAGTGGAGAGAGGACATAAGTAAAAGCAGGAAGAAGTGCATATGTACCTTTTGTGCTCATCATCATCAAAATCATCATCATCCACATCCACCCTCGCTTTGCCCCGGGATTGCTTAGGTGGGAGGGGGATAATGTATTATTTTTTGCATTGCAAAAACGAACTTTGACATTTTAGCAATTCATGTATATACCCTATAATAATAGTACATGAACCCTGGATCGTTGCAGAGCATAGCACAACAGAGTGAGCACGCAAAGCATGTTTTCAATTTCATCATTTGGTCCCTTATGATGTATGATTGATGATGAGTTGCTATGATTTGATTAAATTTTGATTAGAGCAAAAAATAAGGGAGTGATGAACTCTGCAAAGTCATCATTTAATTTGGTGCATCAGTGTCACGATCGTTTTAGCATAATTAAAATGCACAGACAGGAGTGAATTCATGAGAAGTGGTCTTATCATGTAA
>JAHZND010005686.1:0-12283 GCA_027744115.1 Acrocyrtus sp. NNG-2020
ACTGAAAAGTGGGACATTTCATACCAGTAGTAGCTGACTGACGCTATTGAATTGTCATATTATTTTTTTATGAAAGGTACCTATTCACAGTAGCCTTTATCATTTTTCTTATCCACTAAAAAAATAAACCCAAATAGTAAAACCAGTAAAATTCAATATAAGATTGGCTGTATTGAGCATTGGGCTGCTATTCTTGCTGTAATAAACATTTTTACGCTAGGCAATATCCAAGCGAAAGTTCAGTCAGTTTTACTGAATTATCCATAGACTATTCCAACGCGGAAGAACGGTATATTTTATTTGACTTTCGTCATATTTTTTGGGATGAAATTATGAAAAGGAAAATGGCAACCTTTTATTTTCAACAAATATGGGCTATCTCTTTGTTCATTTATATGACCCCACTTTATATTTACTATAAAGCGCCTGCTATTATTTTTTCTGGAAAGGTCTCATCAAGTTTTATACGACTTATCGCTAGAGAGAGACCCCTTAATCCGATTTCTCCCTATGATATTAATAATTATGCGTTTTACACTTTACACGTTTCGAGGTCATTTTAGCACCAAAGTGCAATTTGCTTGTTAGGGTGCAATTATTATTGTATTGACTATTTTATACGAGATACGAGATTTTAGGAAAGGGATCAAAATTATCGAATGTTATTGCATATTATAAAATTATGAAATTTCTCCTAAAATCATTGAGACTTAAGTGACTATAGCAGGACACTGCAAGGTTACTGAAACAAAGAAACAAACAGTCCGGTGTGAAGTTTTATTAAAAGGTTTAGCTCCACCTCCACGCTTCGCTTCTTAAAGTTTACAACGGATAATGTAATAAAAGTGAAACGGGCGAGTTTTTGACAGCATGTTACCAAGTACCGAAGTGATATTGTTTCATGCATGCTACATATTATATGAGCTGTTGTGATCTAAGCATCCGCCCCGCAAAGTCTAAAGGACCTTGGGCGCACAAGCCCAGACCACAGTGACAAAACGTAGAAACTGGTTACTGGTTATGAAACTAAGCTGGGCTCAAGAATACAATATTTTTGGAGAGTTTTATTGCTACAAAGTGCTACAAAAGATGGAATTGTGAAGACCCTTACAAAAACTTATTTGCTGTGACCAGTGTCCGCAACTAATAAAAATGCTTTTAAATTGATTCAAAAAGTTTAAGAGGGGCCATTACAAAAATTCACAACATATTCTGTCCTACTCATAAATGCACTTATACAATCGAATTAGATTTTAAAATGGATATACAGCTACACGCAACAATGACCATAACAAATTCTCAAGGGATATGCGGCAAGTAATTAAGTGGTAAAGGTGAAAATGCACTTGCTATACAGGCTGAGCAGGCCTCGACAACAACGGCAATTAAAATTTGGGATGAAGCAAAAGAACGGAATTTACTAAATTGTTTATCAGCTCTTGTAAATATCGGACGGTAGTTCCATGATGAAAAATAAAGTAAGAGCCGCACTGGATGTAGAAAGGCGTTTGCGCTTTCCACTTACTGTAGTAGTAGTACTTCCGGATTACCCTGTTATTTGTGCAATGATGAAGATCTTTCTTTATTCGAATTAGCCCCCTGCTTTTGTACCGTATTTGAGCTAGTGCCGATAAGAAAAATGCACTTATCAAAGCAAAATAAAAACCTATAACTCCTAAGATAAAAATAATGTAAATGGTTAGGTAATTTCTAGCTTTGATAACAAGCCAGATAGAAGTGATTGTGCCAACGTAGAAAAGTATCATTACGGCTAATGCCATTTCCGAACTGAAAATTCTTAGCAAAGCAAAATGGATCCTTAGTTCGATAAATACTGCAAGGCACTTATCTCCGTAAATGGTTTTCAGCTTGTTGCATGATGAAGTGATGGCATACGCCATAAGTAAAATTGCGATAATGAAGGTGATAAGAAATCGGAGAAATTCTACAGTGCAAAACCAGCCCAGTAATATGCGAGCAATGGGAGCTAGCAAAATCATTGTAACTGAGCGGACGTAAGGGTGTGGGAGGACTTCTTCAAAGGTGAAGTAAAATGGGTCGAGATCAGTTAGCAGGGTAACGGCTGGTACTCCTATCCAGGGAATTATCGCAACCGTCCAGCCTGCTGCTGTTGCGAGCATTCCGAGAATATCAATCCTGAATTTTTCACGATGGATGGTTTCCGATTTGGCAGCGTAGTCAGTACCTGCAGTCGAGAAACGAAAATGCTTTGGGATTGTTTTTTAAAAATTGCATCATTTTACTTACATCGCTTTTCCAACACGAGTAGCTCATTAAAGGTTGTCACTATCACGGGATGCCTCAGCAGCACTGAGTACGCCAACAGTTCCAACGTTGCAAAGCTTCCCAGGCCACAGATAATGTACGTATTGAAAAAGTGGATTTCGGCGTGCAGTTTTATTCGAAATAGCCGAAACACTGCTATGTAGACACAAGAACCAAGTCCAATCAGCGTGGTTATGAATATCATTGAGAGTGCCCACGGAAGTGTTTTCAAGCTCCATGGATCTATCACTAGTTGGGGTATGCCATCCTTATTAATGATGTAATAAACTTTTGGAGGATATAAGTGAAAAAATGCCTTTGGTATGAAACGAATGCTCCGACGAATTAACGGTGTGATCATTGAGGAATTTTCAGGCACTTTGAAACTAGACAAATTGTAGTCGGTAAAATCAGTTATACTTTTCACAAAATTTGTGTTTTTAGCCATTTTGAAATACTCAAAATAAAATTGTTTGACTGCTTGAATTTGTATGAGGAAGCGAACGGAATGAGCTTACAAGAAAAACCGAAGCGAGTCTGTAACTCTTTTTTGGGAGCATTTTCCCTCTTTTTTATTTCGCAATGACAAAAAGTAAAAAAAACTACATTCTTCCTTACATAGTAAAATAGTTCGATTATTTTAAATTTAAGGTAACATTTTTTGTTTTAGTATTAGGTTCTTAGTACTTAAATCACGTAAGGAATGCACTACCTACAATCTACATATTATATGGAAAATAGCCATATGAAAGTGTGTTAGAGAGTCAGAAAAGGTATCCCAGTCGATTAAAACAGAGCTTTTGTTCGGTAGGATACACCTAAATATTTAATTATTAACTTTGTAAAGTTTATTGTTAAGTTTGAGTCACTTTTAAAAAATTTAAACTAAGACATGTAAAGCGTAAACGAAATTTGTTTACCAGTAATAGTGTATTGATTAAATAATGGAAAAGAAAACTTTAATCTATGTTTAACAATCAGTCAGCAACAGCAAATAATTACTCGTCAAAATAATAGAAACAGGCTGCATTGAGAAATATTTGATACAATTATTGATCATTCTAAGGCAGTAAATTTAATCGTACTAAATTCATTGTACCTATGCAAAGCCCACTAAATTAAGCCACAGAAGAAGAGGTGTACCCAGATGCACATAAATAAGCATATAAATAATGATATTTAAATTTATTTCATAGGAGTTATCAGAATAACGGCGTTTACCAAATTATTGACCAGTTCCTGAAAATATTTCATGGTGATGCCATGCTGAAAAATAAAGAAACTGCCACATTTAACGTAGACACACGGCTGCGCTCTCCACTTGGAGTAAAAATATTTTTTGCTTGATTCTCTGTTATGTGTGCCGTAATGCTTATTTAGCTTTGCTTGGATTAGTGCTCTAGTCTCAATCTGAATTTTTGCTGATGTTCTAAGGAGTAGCGCAGTGATTACGACAATGTGTAAAAGAATAATTAAGACAAAGCCAATAATATAAATCGACAAGTAGTTACCAGTTTTTATGAGAAGCCAAACACAGACAATTGTCCCAAATTGTCCGATCAGAACAAGAGCCATTGTAACATCTGTCATAACCACTGCAAGGTAGGCGCATAGTAATCTTAGCTGAACATAAAAATGAAGACATAAATCTCCGTATATACTCCGGAGAATTTTTGCGGACGAAATTATTAAAAATACTTCTAAGATTATATAAAGTATAAATAGGCAGCCAAATCTGAGATATTCTGTGACGCAACACCAAGTGAGAAAAAGTCGGAAAATTGGAACTATCAGAATAAGCTCTGTTGAGCGCTCGTATGGATGTGGCAAGAATTCTTCGCTTATGTAGTAAAAAGGTTCTAATCTGTTGAATGTGATAGCCGGAACTATGACAAACGGTGCAATACTAAAAGAGTACACAACTGACGTGAAAAGCAGCCCGAGGATGTCGTGGGGGTATCTGTGCACGGTTTCGTCACTGGCAGAAATACCTGAAAACGGTTTTTTTCAAACTTATTAAAGTAGTTTTACTGAGCATGCCAATATCGAATTATAAATTTTTGTTGTGAATTCTTACAGCGTTTTTCGAACACGAAAAATCTGTTGATGACTTCAATTACGTGCTGATTTTTTATTATATATGAGTATATTCCTGTCTCTAGAAGACCTAGAATTGCGCAAAGTGTCACTATAAACTTTACAAAAAAGTGCATTTTTGCTTGCGTCTCTATTTTAATTATTTGCAATGTAATGAGGTATAGGCAACAGCCAATTCCCGTGCCCGTTGTAAGAGCGAAAAATATGAGCCACGGAACAACTTTCCATCCCAACTCGCGTACTTTTATAACAAGCAGATTATTTTCTTCCACACTGAAATAAAACGTGTTAGGAAATAAATAAAAGAAGACTTTTGGAAAGATGCGAATTGCATTTAGGAACAAAGGGGTGACGATTGTTGCCGACTGGGACTGTGATGGGATTTTGATAATGGTTGGCATTTTAATTGCCTCCTTCTTCGAACTGATTCACCTACAAATATTAATGTGCAAAAAATTTAAAATTGTTTAAAAAGTTCATAATTAAAGTTTGTATTTTGGTTTTGATTGGTTAAAAAACTGTAGCCAAAAAGCAAATGCTTTCGCAGCACGAAAAAGTTTTAAGAGCTGAAGAAAATTTGTTGAGTATGTTAAGTGGCTTCAAGGCTGCATATTTCTTTAACTGTCAGAGTGGTTCCTGTTATCGGTATCAGAGTTAGGCTCACTACATATTTCACTGCGGTTTATAGCCAGGTAGTAAACAAGCAGAAGTATATACATTAAGCAGAAGTATTATGAAAAAAACCATCAATATTCATACTTAAATGAAAATAAGAAGATTTGCCAAATCCTATGTACTGACTTGGGACATTGCAAATTATTGCATAGGTATTTTCGTACCTCAAACCCAAACATATGACTATAGGCAAGGCGAACTGCGTTTTTGAAAACGTGATCGCTATTTGCTACTTACTCAATGATGTATGATGGAAAATAACAAAGGACTGAAATATTCATAGGTTTATCTTGTCCTGTGTAATGAAATAGGGATACCTAACCAGTAGTTCTGGCACCAGGTAAGTTTTTAATATAGTAAACTAGTCTATTTACTGTCGAAAAACCATATTTTCAAAATTTAAAACTCAATCTAAACTGGAATAACAATATATGTAGTAAATTGCTTGTTTAATGTGATCTTCATTTTGATGTTTTAACATTTTATCAATTACCCATGTTAAAAATTTAATCTCGATTAGCTTAAACACAATCTGCTTACTACACCATTTTAGCTTCTGATAGTTTACTTAATCATAAAGTACATGAGTAAAAGTGACAAATTTCCTTAAAGATTTTAGCAGATTAAAGAAGTATATTAGAAAATCATGCTCCTTTCTCTTTCTTCACCATATTTTTGTATGTTTGTCCCTTTTAAGCTTGTCAAAATACATCATAACATCATTGTCGGCTAGCTTTTCGTAGTAGTAATTCAGACCAAAGTACTGGCAGAACCTAGTACGGTTTCACCCCAAAAAATCATTTTGAGTCCTACCATCGCCCACATATCACTCCCCTTTTAACCCTTTAAAACTTACTTTCATATCAAAACACACAAGGCTACAAGAGTAAATCATGTCATAAATATGTCATGTAATATTCACTTTACCGTGTTGAGGGAAGTGTCACGAAAATTGTTTAATTCATAAATAGCAGCAGCGATATCAAGTCAAGCACAGCACAATGATTTTTCTTTGTGCTTTTCCGCAACTGTGGAATGTAGGAAGGCAGAAATGTGGTGAGGCTGGGGCTGGGGGCTAAAAGAATAAAACTCAGGTAGGGTCAAAAGGGTCCTTCCCTTCGTTTCAAGTAGCTGAGCACAAGCTAATAGCAACGAAAAATATGCATGTAAATGCAAAATTAAAGGCTAGGACAAAAGGTCTGCTTCTTCGTTCCGGTTGTTAAAAGCAAAAGCATGCGGTTTTCTACTGCTGGTGCTCGGCCATTTCATATATTATGCTCCTATCCTCAGAATTTTTACGTTTGGGCTTCACTTGCTGTAATTTTTATTATTCTAATTCACTTTGTAAAATTGAAATCGGATGTCGGCATTTCTGTGAAGTGCTAAGGAAAAGGTTGGTTTGCATTATTTTACTGTTTTACGATTTTTGTCAAAAATGCATTTTTATTACTTTATCCTCATCCCCAGTATCCAACCTGTAATATCCAATAATGCAGCGGGAAAAGGTCCTCCTCACCTCAGCAATAAAACTTTTAGTTGGAGTAAAGTTTGTAATCGCATTTTGGTTTTTTTCTGGGGAGATCAGCATTATTAGTTAAATATTTTGTTGGTGCAATAACAACCTGCTAAACTTTTATATTTTTCCGTACTGGAAAGTTATTAAAATTGTTTTTGGTAAGGGAGACATTTTGAGTCGCTACACAAGAATCAGTATATCAGTCCTTGACCTTTAAGTGCATTTTAGCAAAATCTGAATCCTCATGCGCATACTTTTCCTCTGCAAAACAATTTGTAAGTTTGTTGACCCTCCCCTTTACATATTAACTAGTTCTATTATAACTTACCTTCAGGGAAAAGGAAGGAGTTGAACGTTCGATTAGCCAGACTTGGTGATTACTTGAAAAAAAGGGTTCGGGTTCACAATTTCGTCAATATACTAGCTAAAGTAAAAACGTAAAATGAAGTCGGCATTTTGGCAGTTTATGGAAAAAGTCATGCAGTGTAAAATCAAAAGAGGTGTTGAATATTCAATAGTTCAATATGTAAGTGCCTCAGTCTAAGCATATTCACCGCCATAATATACTCTGTTCTATAAAAGCCTTAAAGAACAGACCACAAAGCAGGGGTGTAAATAGAATAAAGGCACAAGTCAAAACGGGGGAGGGAAGGCAAGGCATTAACCTCTCCGAACGTGAATGGGTTGGGTCTCTAAAAAAGTCTGTTTGACTGCCAGCTCCGGAGTTTAGTCTAGCATTGTTCATAATTGTGAGTCTAAAAAAATCTTCAAGTAACTCTTTTTCCAAAAATCAATATTGATTTTTTGAATCCCACCAAGTAAGACGGCTTCATGCAACCTGTGGACAGCTGCACAAGTTTTCACTTGCTTAAAAATGTTTTCGCTCCTTGTCAAGTTTGCCTACTACTGCTTTTCACTTTTTACTAAATACTTGAAACAAATCCAAATTTTTAGCTTTTAATCTTAAAACCATGTTCTATATCTTCCCTAATGCTGCTCTACTCCCGTTAAGTTAGACTTTTACAACAGGAATTGATCTCTGGGTGAGATGTAGCTGCATTAGCAAGAAAAAAAATTGTTAGCACTCGGTGCATCGCGTTTTAATAACCGTTCCATTTCATTTCCGCAAAATCGGGATGGAGGGTTTTATGCCTGCGACGAGGAACATCTGTTGTTGAGACAGCTTCGAGGCCAAATGGGAGACCACACAGTGAAACCACACACTGTGATGTGATGATAATTTGGCACTCCTCTGCAAAAATATCTTCGTGCCTACACGAAATTGAAACTCGAGTCTGAAATGTTGAGAATCGGAGGGTGAAAAGGATTTCTGCGAAAATGACGATAGTGATAGTGATACAGAGGCTTTTTAGTTGTTGTCTTTACATGTCAGGAGATGTGGAATTTATAGTTAGTGGAAGAACCAAGTGCAATGCACATTTAAAGATGTAACCTCATCAGCTTCTCCTTTTAATCGCTTTGTCTTAATCGTGTGTACAAAAACTATGCAATTTATGTTCTGAAGGAAATGGTTTTAAAATGTGTTTAATGAAATTGGGGAAGTTAATAAAAAAGGAGTGACTCATCAACATCAACTGCTCGCTTTTAATCCGTACAACAGCTCTTTTTTGACCGAGGCTTTGAGGTCGGAGTGCTCAAGCCTGTCCGCAGTCGTCGCCACTTATCATGTTGTATCAAGACCAGAAGAAGGAGAAAAAAAGCTAAAGCATTTGCATTAGCGAGCAATGCCATTATGTTGTTTTAATGACAATAATTTACAAAAGATTCATTTTGTTCGCACAGTTTCTTGACATAGACCATGGATTTTGTAAACAAAATATCCACAAATTTTACTGCTTTTTAGCATAGTTTCGTTACTTTCATCGTTTTGTATTCTTCCTAGTTTGTAAAAAAAAGTTTTGTCTCGAGTCGCTACTAGACGTACATAGCGTTTGCATAGCTATAGCAGCTCCAGCTAGCTGCATCTCACTCAACTGCAGAAGTAGCATCAATAATCGCTTGCTTTTTGGGTAGAAAGTGAGTAGAGTTTTGTGTCTGAAGAGTCCAGGAGCAAGGCCGAAGGAGAGCGGTTTGAAAGAGTTATGCTTGCATTTAGTTTTCACCAGGATTCATGGAAAGTTTTAAAAAGAAATGGCTTGTATAGAAATGATGCAGTGGAAAACGTAAAATTGCAAGGATTTGTTTCAGTATTTTGATAATAATTTTAGAACAGTTGTGATTTATTCATCCAATCTTTGATCAGAAATTTTTATAGCCAATTTTTGCGAAAGAACTGCGGACAAAAGAAAGTTTAGCAGTTTATATTATTTAACCGTAGTAGTATCCAACGACATATTGTGGGGCTGGGTTGGCAGCTGGAGCAGCGATTGGAAGAGCGCGTGGGTATGGTCCGGGAACGGCAGCGGCCATGGCGACGACCATAGCGACGAGAAGGAGGACAGCGAACTGTAAAAAGATTGAATTCTAGCTTAGGTACCTACCACAAAAATCAATTTATACTGATAATTTTCAAAATTCTAAAATAAAACTTCATTTTTCCGAAACTTACCAACTTAGACATGTTGGATTGGTAAGAAGGATTAAAAACCCCAAACGATTTGTTTAAGAACAGTGGTAAACTGAAAATGTAATGAAACTGATGAAGTAATCATACTCAATCGATCTATTTAATATACTGATTCAGATTCCATTTAATTTTGAAACTTTCGTGCATATCCGCACTTTCTGTTGTTCCTGCTTCTATGTACTAAGCTTGTGCAAATTTTTCCTTCTCAAGTTAAAATGGGATAAAAACTCCAACAAAAGACAAACCAAAAAGCGTATACAAAGATGCAGCGTAATCAAGGTCATTTTACATCTGCTGCTGAACTCGTCAGAAGTTGGAAAACTTTCCATATAAGACACTCGCTCTTAAGTTCTGGCTAAAGCACTCGCTCCCAAAGTTTTAACTCGCTTTCCCATCATCAGAATACGCTTACGCATAAACAAATTATTAGTTAACTCTTCTTAAAGTTTCTTTCTTCAAAAGTTTGAAAACCTGCACCTTTTATTGACGAGTCGAGGTCAGTGTGTGTAGCATACCAAAAAATAAGATTTCATGAATCTTCCTGTGGAGAAAATGACATATTTATTGCGCGAGCGGTTTTTTTGCAAATAAAAGTTGCACGTAAAATTGCAACTTATACCATCACGCTCAATTTAGTGCAGCTTACATATTGCGATTGCGTAACTGGTCGATTTGTTGATGCGTAGTGCTAAATATCCCAACAGTTTTTGCACATTACTTTATTTAGGCAAGCTACTAGATGGATACATATAAATAGCTCTGGACACAGGGTAACTAACCATCAGTTCCAAGCCGTTCTCCAAACTATCTCATCAAATCCAACAACTTCGTGGTTTTCCACACAAAATCTTTATCACCATGTCCAGACTTGTAAGTTGATCTGTTTCTGAAATTCCAAAATTACATACAAAAGTTTGAAAATATGAAACTTAATTTCAAAAATAATTTATGTTCCCTTTAGTTTGCTGTCCTCCTCCTCGTCGCTATGGTCGTTGCCGTGGCCGTTGCCGTCCCAGGACCATCTCCATTCCCACGTGCTCTTCCAGCTCCAGCTGCTAACCCAGCCCCACAATTGTACTACGGAGCCGTTTACTACGGCTGAAGGTCAACGATTCCACCTTAACAATTTCCAATTCTGCCAACAAACTACAATCTTTTAAAAATGCAACAAGACAACTACTTATGACCATCTTAAAATGTCTTTCTCATAACTTTGAAAGTTCCACCATTCCAAAGTTTCAATAAAATTCAAACTCGAAACATAATTAAACTCAGCTCAAATTTTATTTATGAATTATTGTCATTTGCTATCATTACAAATTGCAGTAACATAAACTTTCTTCGTAACACCCTACATAAAATAAAAAATTGAAAACAAAAATAAATAGATTTTGAAAACTGCTTGCCACTCCACAGTTCCATTCCTTAATTTCTCCCGCCAGAACCTAAACTAACATACGGCAAAGGAATAACGTTATGCTGTATTGACCCAGTTTGCCCTATTATACCTTGACCAAGGGCATACGATTCTCCACTCGACGCACTAGTAAGCTGGCTACCGGAAAGACTGGCTGTATAGATTTCTCCAGCATCTCCCAAATTCACTGTTTCAATTGTTTGGAAAGAGCTGCTGCTCCCACTGTCAGCACCACCGATGCCAATGACGCTTCCTTGCTCGCTGTCCGTACCCTGTGCTAAAGAGGCGAAGGTTTCCGTGTCCAGTTGAACGCTGACTGGATTAATACCATCACTGGCAGCGCTTGATTGAGAGGCAATACTGGCTTCTACTGCACCTCCGCCTACTGCTGCAGACTCGCCAACTATTTCAACTTCGACGACTTTAAATGCCAAAATAAATTTTATTTTATACCTAGCTAAGCTACTAATTAATTTAACAGGTACCATAGATTTGCTTACGTTGCGTTAATTGTGGTTCCCAGTTCCACCCGGAAGGAGCTGCGGAGGGTGAAGGTGGGGACCAGCCTGTATTTTCTGGAGGCGAAGTTGTTACCTCCACTGACCACCCGTTTGTTGACGCCGATGTATCAACTGGGGACCAACCTGTAAGTATTTCTGGCTGTGCAGACTCTGACCATTCGCTCGATGTTGCTATCATTGGATCAATGAAGTCTCCAATAATCCCTGACTCAGATTCGATGTGCTCATGCTCAACCGCAGGCACTGCATAAACTACGGGTTGTACTAGCCCTGACCATCCATCTATTTCCGGTGGCAACTGTGGCGAGTATATTAATTCCCATCCCCATCCCTCTGTGATTGTCTCTGTGGCAGGCCACCCAGTTGTTGTTTCTGGTTCAGAGTTTACTGGGTTCCATCCCCATCCTAAAATAATGAAAACAATACATTTGACATTTGTAGTACAGTCTGGAGTGTTCCAATATTGTTTTTTTTTACAAATTACAATTAAATCTGACAGGAACTATTTATATACCTGAGAGTTGGCCCTGTGAAATGAGTAATGGTGGAGGCAGAGCTACAGCAACAGGATTGTTGGGGATGCTTGGAGCGTTAGGGCTGTTTAGATGGGTTGGATTATTTGGGATACCTGGGCTATTTGGACTTTGTGGAATGCTAGGAGGAACTGGGGGCTTCGGCATAGACATATCCGGTAATAAATCCATTGCCATCACCGTTGTGATGAATAGGATAGCGTATATTTGAATGGTGAACATTGTCGTAGTCTACTAGCACTTCCTTATATTCCAAATTGAAAAGACTACACCGGAAGGATGAAAGTTAAAAACTTTCTGTTAATTCTACACTGTCACTCTCCCTCCGGTTAGTAGCGCAGATCGCGATTGTCAGGACCCAAATGCGCCGTAAAATTGACTTGGATGAATCAAAACGTCTTTTTCAAAGAGGAATTGATAAGTAATTAGTAAGTGATGAGCTCAAATTGTTTTCAAATGATGAGTCATTGAACCCAATTAAAACTAAAACTAAAAATATCCACAACAGTACTCCTCAGAATCCCTAGTGCATATAATCTGTCATTAATAAGCTTTAAATTGTGGTAAGCAAAAATAGGTTATCCTACATCGGTACATATTGTTGCTTTCATCCCTTAAAATGGCCCATTCCCATTTTCATTTCTCAATAGC
>JAHZND010005687.1:0-17082 GCA_027744115.1 Acrocyrtus sp. NNG-2020
CGTCTTCTGTCAAACCAGCATCATCATCATCCCCTCTTTCTGTTGCATTTTCATCGTCAATGACTCATACGGGCGACAACAAACATCACAAAAACACGCAAAAAAATGGTGAGCTAAGGAGATTTACAGAAGACAGAAGATATTAGCCAAGGCTAGAGTAAAAAAGGGATTACAGAAGAAAATCAAGGAAAAAGATATTTTATATTAATTAAATTTCATATCGCCATCATATCCAAATTCCAAGCCAAAGCCGGAAGTTTTGTGGGATTACTTAAACCAACTTGTTGGAAGCTTATATAGCTATTTGGATGGAGAAATAAAATAAAACCACAAGCGATAGTCTGAAAAAGGGATGTTAATGTTAAAGTGTAAAAAAATGTTTTAATTTTTGTGCTTAAGTTTTCAGTGCACAACTCGTTTTAAAGTGATTTGCTCAAATAATAATCATGCATAGTCAAGTTTTAGTCAGTGAACTGAAAGTGTTATTACTATCCACCAGCATTTGTCCGCTGACAGAACTACTGTCAGTGGAAATACTGTAAAAAATATATATATAATTATTTAAATTCGTGGTGACTCTGTAAAATGTCAAGTTTCTCTCCGCAAGTTCCCACCACCCCTACAGTAGACTCCCCTGTAAGTGACCTACCCACCGAAAAGTTCCCCGCTCAGAGATCCCCGTCAATTTCTACTCCAATCTCGACCACAGACTCAAAGCAGTCTAAGCTCTTTCTCCACACGCAACTTTCATTACCGACAACCCCACAAAGTTCCCAGTTGTCATCGCCTACATCATCATCGTCCAAAGGACTCAGGAGGATGGGGAGTGTTAAAAAGCAGCCGTTTTTTATGAGTAAGTTTTTAAAACAAAAGATGAAAAAAAGAGAGAAATGGAAATGCTCTTACTTATTATACACTCACGAAAATATATATATTCAGCTTCCAGTACTTATTTTTTTTACTCTTCTCATTTCCATCTATTTTTGGATAGGCAATAGCAATAGCAAATGGCTATTACTTCACAGTCCACACAATACACACACTCACATTCTCACATACTCAATTTTATTTCAATCTTTGAAAGGTTCTCACTTTACTCCTATTTCTCCTCCTACACTACTGCATCTTGTCAAGGAGTGTAATAAAATGAGTCTCTTGCGTGCACACACAAAAGCCTATTGCATCGCAATACATCTTTTACTCTTTACATTCCTTGCACAACAACACACGCAAGTAAACACACCCTTAAAAAATTGGAGTCAATCCTTTCCGTGTATAAGAATGTGCAAAGTTGCTTTGCATGGACTGGGGATGGACTATTAAAGCTGAAATTTGATATAGTCCGTAAAAGCTCATATTACGGGTGGACGCGGTTAACTAAGTGATAAAGGAATAGTAAAAAGAATTTTGGCATTTTTTTAAAGCTGCATACAAAGTAGAAAAGCTCAAATCCATAAACCTTTTTTCTAAAATTTTTAATCATGAAGCTCAAGCCAAGTAGAAATATTAGTTGCAAAGAGAAACCTCCTCCTTGTCAGATATAGCAAAAATACGGAGAAAAAAATAATAATTCCGTTTAGAGGTAGAAATAGAAAAAATAATAGAAACGAAACGCACATGAAAATTTTTACGCACAAAGGAAAAGTGAGATAAAAAAAATTATAAGGGAGTTTTTTAAAAGTAAAATGTTTCATTGTATAAGTGGCAACAACTATCCCCAAAATCCCCATTTCACCCCGAGCCAATCAAGCGCATCTCAGCAAGCTTCATCCCCATCAGCGTCAAATCCCTATGCACAAGCGATTTCCTCAGTGACTTTAAGCCCAAGTTTAATGAATCCGTTTTCCGCTTGGTACTCTAGTAACTCCTTAGGAAGTTATTATAATGCGATTGGGTTTTCAAGGAGTGATATGAAACATGTTTTTCCGGGTATGGTGAATTTGTTAGGATTTATTAGTTAATTTCCTTAATTTTAGAGACAGTGGTATTTTATAGTGACAAGTGACATTTTAATATTTTTTTCTGCTCCTAATAGATCTCCGCATCCAGTTGATTGACCAGTTGAAGAGTTTAGATACGCGGTTGGAGACACAAGTCCAGCTGACAAATGAGATCCAAGAGTTTTTTAAGAAGAGGGCGGAAGTGGAGATGGAGACTAGTCGAGCGCTGGAGAAACTTGCAAAAAATTTGAACACACGGCACAAAGAGATTAAAGCCAAGTAAGTCTTTGTACAACAACACTACTACCAATGTTAAAAGAAATCTGTTACAGATCTAACGCAAGGAAGTATAGATTATCTGTACTTATTAAATCAATTTCGTGTTTTCATAAATTTTAATAGACGCGATAGTTCATCAACAACCTCCACTTTGACAGCAAGCAATCCGCACAGCACTCCGCTTCTTTCCAGTTCACTCTCGCAGTCCCTTTCCCAGCAGGCACAAAATCAGTCGCTGCAGCCCTGGACAGTGTTTAATTCTCAGTCTAGCTTGTCCGTCTGCTGGCAGCAATTAATTAACGACACTAAAATCCAGTCTCAGAACCACGCAATTCTAGCGGACATTTATAGCACGGAGATTACTCAAAGGCTGCAATTTGTCAGCGAGGACTTACAACGAATATATAAGCAGGTATTGTGCAAAAAAATATCTACTTGCCTTTTCTATAAAAAATGTGCAATAGTTAGCATTAGATGCAATTAAAGCCTAAGTTCTACTATGCATTTACTGTTTTTTACAGTGTCGGGAAATTGGCTTAGAAGCACATGAAGAACTACTCAAAGTTCTTCACGAGCTACATACGTCGATGAAAACTTACCACACCTATCAAACAGAGACGAGAGTTGCGGAAGCAAAGCTGAAGTTAGTCGAAGCCCAGCGAAGCAAATTAGAACAGCAGATTCCAAAGGAGAAACTCGAAAAAAGTAAGAAGATGAAGCTGGTCGAAAAGGAAATCCAGAAAAGGATGCATAAGTTTACAGACGCCAGGTTTAAAAGCCAGAAGGCCAAGAATGAATACATTCTCTGTATGGATGCGGCAAATGCTGCTGTTCAGAAGTATTTCATGGAGGACTTGAGTGATTTAATTGATGTGAGTGAATCCCTGCTTTATTTCCATTTTAACATTCCCTGACATGGGCGTAGGCGTAAGGTAAATGTCTGTGGTCATTTTCCGCAATCGATATTTATATTTTATCTGCCTACTTGCAGTGCATGGATCTGGGATTTTACGAGTGCGTCACCCGCTCCCTCAACATGTACGTAAGCAGTCAGGACCAGATCAGAAAAAGTCTCCAACTAAATATGGAAAACATGAGTAAATGCATAAGCTCGCTTGACGCGCGGTTGGATAAGCAAAAATTTTTAGAATCTCACAACACTGTATTTGCACTACCTAAAAAGTTTGAGTTCGTTGGACCTACTTACCCAAGCAACAAGAACACTGCAAGTATTGCTGAAGAGGTAAAAGAAGCAAAAATGCAACTGCTATTGCCTACTAATTAGTTATGAATGATTAGGAAATGAAAAGGAGGAAGTTGGTTTCCTAAATTGCAATTGTGAATTGTACTTTAGGATTTCACACCAGACCCACCAGAAATCGAGACTTCCGGGTTCATCCGCCAAGAACTAGAACAACGACTGTTTCAGTTGCATAAGCGACTAGAAACGTTGAGAATGGAAAGTGACGAACTTTGGAAGACTCTGGAAACTGCGGAAAACAGCTTACTGGAAATGATTACGGCAAAGGATTATGACACCTGTGCTTTCTTTATTGAACGAAACAACCGAGTCACTACGTCCACTGAAGGAGCTAGCAAAATGAGGAGTGATAAGCAGGAGACTGATGAGTTTCACTTGAATGTATGTAAACGACTGTAAAAGTCAATTCACAATTAATTTAACAAATGAAAACTTTTTCATTAGTACAAAAACATTTTGCAAATTCACACAGAAATTCCGCGACTACATGCTCACGATGAACAGAATCTCCCGACTCCAATCCAAATACGAGCACATAAGACGCACTCTGAAATCAACTGATCCAACAGGAGCCCTTCCTCCAGCAACAGGGGCGGGTTCCGCTGCGTCAACGTCCGCAGCAGCCATCGCCGCATCCACTCGGCAGTACAATCGGCGAAAGCGAATTGGACAAATTCAAAAGTTTACAAATACTCGACTTTTCGGAGGCTCCATAGAGGAATATCTCGAAAAAACTAACCAGGAAATTCCATTGATTATGAAGAGTTGCATTCGGGTCATTAACTTGTATGGCTTGCAACACCAAGGAATTTTCCGAGTTAGTGGGAGCCAAGTGGAGATTAATAATTTTAAGGAAGCGTTTGAAAAAGGGGAGGATCCTCTCGCGGATGTGAATGATGCAAGTGATATTAACTCTGTTGCGGGTGTTTTCAAACTCTACTTGAGAGAATTAAGGGAGCCACTGTTTCCCATTTGCTACTTCGAACAGTTTATGGAGTTGGCACGTGAGTTCATATATTATTCCTTAATAAACTTTGCAATTAGTACTGTTAAATAGACGTGATAAGTTTAATTAATGTATTTTTAAATGATTTTTTCAGAGCTGGATTCGAATACAGTTTTCATCGCTCGGATGAGGGATCTGGTGAAATCTCTTCCTCGTGCTGTGTTCGTTGTGCTCAGATATTTGTTTGCTTTTCTTAATCAGTAAGTTTTTAGAAGGAATCGGTGATCACTTAACTTAACTACAAAAGGATAATTGTACATAAAGCATTAAAATTGAATTCTTTGCAGTCTTTCCGAATACAGCGACGAAAACATGATGGATCCATACAATCTTGCAATCTGCTTCGGTCCCACCCTCGTCCCTGTTCCAGAAGACAAGGACCAAGTGCAATATCAGAATCTCGTGAATGAATTGATTAAAAATGTCATCCTCTTCCATGATGAAATATTCGTTGACATTTCCGATGGAGTATACTACGAAAAGTACATTAGCAGTAGTGAGGAACCTGGTGGCGGTGATGACACTGGAGGAAGCGATGGCGCTCATAAGCCTGGGATTGGAGAGAGTTCTCCAGTGTTGAAAAAGTCGCTTAGCTGTGCACAAGCCGGTGGACAGAGAACAGGTCATTCGAGGGAAGATAGCAGTTGCAGTAGTGTCAGTGGAAAGGATGGTCGGGGCAGTGTAATGTCAGAGGAAGGTAAGCATGAAGTGGATTGATTTCTGGAATTTGGATTTTCGTTTTTGTTGTTTTGATTTTTTCATTTGGCACTTTTGTTTGATGTTTTATTATTTTATTTTGCTTACCAAGCGAAAAATAATATTAGCAAAAAGAGTGCACCTTCACCCGCACTAAGCACATCACCTTTACCAAACCCACCTCAGAGTCCCGTAATTAAAGAAACCGTAATTTTAAACGACGATTTGGACGAAGATGATGAGGTTGAAGGGATTTCACTAAATGTTTTTCAAAAGAGTGAGGCTTTTCGCTTTATATAATTTTTGTTTGTTTCTGCTAATTTGTGGCCTGTCCTGTGGAATTATTTTGTGGAATGTTGTTTTGCATACAATTAATAACGTCGCAATTCCATTTCTCTTTCAGAATCAGAGTTTCTTGAAGCAATTGCGCAGTTCGATTTCACCGCGAGATCAACTCGCGAGCTGTCTCTGAAAAAGGGAGAAACTTTAGTATTGTACGCACAAGTAAGTTCGGACTGGTGGAAAGGGGCAAATCGACGAGGGGATGAAGGTCTAATTCCGGACAAATACATTTTGCTCAAGATTAGGTTAGTTCCAAAAGAGGTTGAGTACGAAGTATTTAATTCCATATATTCGGGGATACTCATATTAAATTTTCATTTTGGAAACAGAGATGAGGATATGCCATCACAACAACCTCAAACCCAGCCACTCCCACCGCAACAACATACAGCCACCACACCCTCTTCTAGCAACACAGTTCCTCCCCCTCTCGCTACACCACCGCAAAATCAGTCCACTACGTCCCTCGAAACATCACTGGCACAGCCAATAAAATCTTCCAACAGATCCCGAACATCCAGTGACTCTTTGATAACAACTCCAGTCCAAAAGTCTTCTCAAAGTTCTTTGAGCTCCAACGATAGTTCGCATACCCGCTCTCTGTCCGTGTCGGATGACAGGGCAGCCGCTCCTACCGTTAAGGTACAGCAGAATGGCGTGGCAAAGGAAGTGGAGAAACCGGACAGAGAGAGAATTATTGAAAGAAAGGTGAGTAGGTCTATTTTGTTAGTTGAAGAAAGTGAGGAGGATGATACAGTTTTTATGTTGGAATCTTAAAAGTCAGCATGTGACTTTGCCAAATCATACAAATTTCAAATTTGTTCCTATCTTAAGATAAGGCTTCTTTTTTGTTTTTAGTTTAAAATAAATTTAAATGTATGCTACTTTCCTACGCTACTTTTACTTTATTGTGCATGTTTTTCTTTTCCTCTTTTTGTGATGTTGAGAAAAGCTTTAAAATGGCACAAACTATTTTATTAATTTACTAAAGAGAATAAAATAGTTTCATATAGCATTTTGTTGTTAAAATTTTCCATCTTCATTTCATCGTTTATTCCTTCCTTCAACAGCAACCCCAGCAGGAGAAAGAGAAATCCCCCGTACCGCTACAAGCTGCGCCACCGCAACAGCAAAAGAATCCCACCGAAGATCCCACAGCAACTCAGACCACTACTTCCACAACTCAGCAACAACCCCCGGCAAGCAATCCTCCCCAGTCTGCGTCCCCACTAGTCGTAGTAAAGTCAAACATTCAGTTATGGGAGCAACGATTAAATAACAAACCGAGCCAAAGTCAGTCAGCCTCCGCCGCTCCGTCAGCTGCCCCTGATCTTGTGATGGGTTTGCCAACTCAGTCACAAGTACAACAGCCGCCGCTTCAGCAGCAGCCTCCAGTCCCACCGAAATTCACAGACACAAGTCCAAGCTCATCGGATGAGTCGGATTCCAGTTCTGAGAGTGCAAATTCCAGTGCTAGTTCTAGCCCCAGCACCCCCACAAGAGTAGGGAGCAGCGGAGCGGAAGTATTTGCCAAACAGAAGAATGCAACGCTCAAAAAGCGGACTCAAGGGGAGTGTATCCCCGTCCCTACTGTAGGAACAACTACTCAGCCAGGGATAGTCGTACAGTCTGGGAGTTGGGCGGACCATCACCAGCCAAGAAACGTTGTTGCAGGGCCTACTCCAATGTTCACCTTTAGTAGCACATTTAACAAGCCACAGGTCAAGGTGAAACCGGTTGTTCTCAGCAAGCCAAAATTGCCAAGGGAGTTTAGTAGTTTGAATAAGATGGATGAAGAGGAGCATCTCGCCGGAGATAATAACGGGGACGAGGCAGGAGACGAGAATCTTTCTATTGAGAAGTAATAATAGCTTTTAGGGTGTTATTAGCACAACGATTTTTTAAGAAACTACCTATGTAATAAAAATGCATTTAGCAAAGCAACATTCTTTTCATAGACTGAGAGATAAAAAATGAGATTACTTGTTTCTGCTTTAGCTAGGAAAAGTTTTTGCCTTTTAACTGTAGCGCGGCGTGTAGTTCTCGTTTACTCTTCTTTTTATACAGCCTATTTCCTCTCATTTAAAAAAGTAAGTAAATGAAATGTGTAGTGCATAAAAATGTGCTGAATAATAATAACATGCTATACAACGATATAAAACTATAAGTATATGCATAGGTATTATAATATTTGATATTGATATGATGTGTTCTCCTCTGAGTAAATAATAAACTGTTAGAGCCGCAAGCGTAATTTGTGGTCATGAATAGATGCAGAAAGTCTATGCTCATTATTCCAGTATGGCCATTACGGTCTTGGTAATGTCATTAGTATTTAAATTAGCACTAGCATTACTGATTGGGGCAAAGTGAGAATATGTTCCTAGTAGCCTATTAAGCAAGCCATTATCATTAACGCATTTTCCCATATTGTCATGCAACCATAAAAATACTTTAACGTGTAAATGTCTATTCGTGCTTTCTCCACATCGTGGAATAGGTACTTTGCCCCGTAGAGCTTTGAGATTAGGCACATTGTCATTATTTTGAGAACTAGACTAGACAGTTTTATCATCATCATCATCATCGAATAAACCAACGAACGAATCTTGAAATTTGCAAGTAAGCATGTCTATTTCCCAGCCAAAACAGAAGCATGTCGCCAAGACGCGACCCCCAAAAGTTTACGATATCTATCTGGATGCGTGGTACTTCAATGAAGTGAACAAAAGGGATAGTGAGGATGCCCAGCTGTTTAAAAATTATCAGATCAATCCGTACACAAAGAAAACCGGTAAAGTATATAGGAGCTCTATGCATTGAGATTCATTTTCTGTGAAATTTTGAAATTGCATATTGAAATGAAACATTTGTTCATATGCAGTGGATTATGTAACTCCAAAAATCACTGAGAGAAGAAGGCCATTTCCAAAGATTCCCCCACAAGAAGACCCTTGTTCGCGGAACGAGGAAGCCGAAAAAATTTCGGAAGAGGACCGGAAGCTGCTAGAGTCTTACAAAATTGTAAAGTCGGCGATGGACAGGAGTGTAAATCCTCCGCAGAAAAAGTTCTGCGAGCCTCAGACTGAGCTCATGAGGTTAGGAAAGCTTAATAAAATTGCAGTATGTTTTTGTTCATCCTCAACTTTCACCTTTCGCATATCATCATAAACATTCTGACTTTCCCTTTCTATGTAGACTTGGCTGGTTCCCCAAGCTGAGCCCACTCGCACCATTTCAAACATGTCTCTACATGCGTTTGAAAAACTCTCAGCCTCCTTGCTGCTACTTCTACCCCACTCCACCTGAGCAGTTGCAAAACGAAACTTACGATGAGAGATTCCGAGCAGTACACCAAACCGAAGAGTTCATTCGTACCGAAATGAAGCTGAAAAAATTCGACGCAGTCATGAACCCAAATGGTTACCGCGGTAAAGTCATCACTTCAAGGAAGAGACCATCCGGCGCTCCCCGTAAAAAGTGAAAGCCGTAAAAATATAATTGAACCAATTTACAACTGCTAAAGCCCTGACCATTGTAAACTTGCTTCATGAACATATCGTCCCACTCAACTACATCTCAATTTTCTCAGACTCCATTTCCCCACACATCTGTTTTTATTGCTCTGTCCATAAAATAAAAACAATTATCATGTAAAATTAGCCAACAGCGTTTGTCCACCAACTCATATTAAATTCTTGTACCCATCTTTTACTACTGTCATTCCTGCAATCTCCTTCTTGGCAAGATTCCTCTGCTCTTTTTCTTTTTTTTTCTCCCATCTAACAATTATTTTGTTATGCATTCGTCACACAATAAAATGGTGGAAATATCGTACATCCTCCGTGAAAAAAAGGATAAAAACGGGGACATATTACAGCTCCGGTCTACTGCTCCTCCACTTCCACTTTTTTCACTCCGTATTTTTACTACTACAATACACGACAGTCAAAACATGCATCCTCCTCTCATCTTGTACCCCATGAACAAAGACAATTCCCATAAAAATCCCCATATAATAAACATTTCATCCCATTTCCATTCGTGTTAGACCTCTTACGTCAGCAAACATCATATCCTATCTCATCGCAGTCATCACATCATACCCGCATTCATACACATCCCCAAAACAACACACATACTGGACGTCGTCGTGTACCCCAACACATTTTTTTTCTCTCTCTCTCTCTCTCCATATTTACCGACAAGACGACAACACAAAAATGCCAGCCTTTTACCACAAATTAAACAATCAAAAGTTTAGCTCACGTCACATCAATTACCATTCACACAGCTCATTTAATTATGCCCATCTATGCATATAAATTAAGTGTTACAGTAAAAGCATTTCAGCTTTTATTACTTCTCTCTCATTTTTTTTCTCTTTTTCTCTCCCTCCTGCCTCCCTCCACCACCAAAAACTTCCTCCACTACTCTGCTCTCGCTCCCGAGCACATACTATATCCAGACTATATACCCACTACTTTTTTTTTTCTTGGGTGATAACAGTCCCATATAAACTTTCACATTTATTACACATGCGTGCGTAATTCATAATATGTGGAGTAGAGACACTCTTATACTACCATTTCCCAACCTTTCTATTATACTACAGACACGCATATACATAATAAAACGACAATAGGACAACCTATAAAAAAGCCCACTCTCTCTCCTTTTACTCTCGCTCCATGTCCATTTATACACTGGAATAGTAGCCGAGGCTCTCTCTACAATTTTTTTTTGTGTGCGAGATCACGCAAGTATAAAACAGCAATAACAACCGGAAACAACCGATCTATAAAAAAATGAGAGAGAAAAGGAGCCGAAAAACGAAAACCTATTTTTTTTACACAGCGCGGCTCGGCACAGCTATTATACATAATGGCATAGTACTTCGCATGCATTTACTCTATTTAAAAAGCATGAGCATGGGCAAATATATCTAGGAAAAGAAAAAGCAGAGGAGACTACATATGAGAGAGCACCCCAAATATATATATATTTCCCTCCGCTCCTATTTATTCTCTACTCGTTTCCCATTTTCTCACGTATAGTTTTTCACGGTCTTGGGAAAATGTACCTATTTCTCTAGGAGAGTTACAAACTGTAACAGATCATGTTACTGGGAAAGGACTCCTTTTTTCTCTTTTCCTCCGCTAAAAGTTTCAGAGCACAAAAAAAACTTTCTCTTCTTCGTCCCTTCCTTGTTTTCAGCGAGAAAAGAAAAAAAAGGGAGCAACGCGACGAGGAGAACGACGAGGAAAAAAGAAAGAAAGTCTTTTTTATGTAGTTAGGGAAAATACAGGGCTAGGACGAGAGGGCTTTTTTTACTACTACTACAACATACATGAATTGAGACTCTTTCGCTACGCGAGGAATACTACAACTAAAAAAAAGTTTACTACTACGAAGGAGAGAGAGTAGTGGAAAAAAAGGGAAATAACGAAATCATCATTATCATCATCAAAAACCGAGGCGAGTATAGAAGTAGAAGACCGAGAGAGAGGGAGAGAGGTGAGAAGAGAGAGAGAAAGAGAGAGAGAGAGTAAAAGAGAGCCTTCCCCTCCCTGTTTCAAACATATACGTAAATATTATATGAAATTGGAAAGATTTTGTTGAGCACGATATTTTTGTTAGTTTTTTTTACTTCTCTGGCTCTGGCTCACGATCACTCTCTCTGTGATGTGGATATGTGGATATGCTGTTGATTATTTTTTCTGGCTGTTGTGTGGTGGGGAAGATGGATCACTACACTGGAATGGGATAATTTTTTTAAAAAAAAGTGGAGCTGGGTTAGGGAAAAAAATATAATAGGAGAGAGGAAAGATATTATACATGGGAATTTATTTTTTTAGTTTTAGATTATTTTTGAAACAAGAGAGAGGAGAAAGTTGGCGGGGGAGAAGGGAGGTGGAAAGGTTTATTAATGTGGTGTTGGAAATGTGAAAGTGGTGAAAGTGCGAGAGGAGTGGAGTGGAGTGAAAGTGGGATATAATGAGAAGAAATAGAATTTGTTTGAGAGGAGAAGGCTTCTGGTTAAATATAAAGGGGTATAGTTGAAGGAGAGGATAAAAAGGAACGGGGAAAAAATAGTGAGAAAATATTTAAAGAAAAAGTGTAAAGAATTGTTGGTTGGATTGTACACACCTTCCGTTTAGTTTATATTTTTTCCAAAATCCCCGTTATGCACGACCCCGCACCAGACTCATCCCCAACACCTCAAGATACTAGTAAAGTGAAATCACAATGGAAGAGAAGAGTAGATGTAGTGGAAGTGGAACTGGACATGGTCACTTTGGGACATCATGTGATGATGAAAGTTGTGGAGGTGGTAGTGATGATGATGAGAGTGACAAAGACTTTGGAGGAGGAGGAGAACGGCAGAGCCCGCCTCCCTCTATCAGCCTCGGCGGGGACGCTATCACCCTCCCCACAAAAGAATAAACCCTTTTTACTCCGACAATCAAATAATAATTATCCTCAACTAGTCATGGTACTTCTCCTACTTTTCGTTCTAGTCACTCCTCAACCCGCTTACAGTGGTGGTGGTGGCGGTGATGACAAGTTTGCTAGTAATAGGACGACTAGTAATCGTGATACGATATATTACGGATCTCAGCAGGAGATTCTTAGTAGGAAGAGTTCGCCAGCGTCATCATCATCATCTGCTTCTTCAGCACTGAATAGGATTAGGTTACTACTCAAGTCTAATTATAGTGACGGTGGATTGACTAGTAGTAGTGAAGGTGGAGGTGGTGGTAGTGGCCGGGGTGGCGGAGGCGGACTGAAAGGACTTCTTCATCTCACCCTTAACAACTCCAGCCACGAGAGGATGTTTAGCAGTAGCAGTAGTAGTAAAAACAACTCTAGCCATAGTTCTTCTAATAACTCTTCAGGACAAACGAAACTGGAAAGACGGTATAAAACCTCAAACGCTTACCACGACAAGAAGTCAGCTCGGTTCCAGCAACTCACAAAAGCGATTCATCACCAGGAGGAAGGAGCTCGGGGTAGTAGCGGTGAACAATCATCCATTCAAAAACTGATGAGTATGGAGTCCCCCCCACCCCGCGTGAACAGGAACATCCACACGCGCAACTTGATTAGCTACGGGGTAGTCAGTGGGGGCACCACTGACACGATGAAGAGCAAAGACTCCATTCACATTGCAGGGTTCTTTCCTACCTCCAGCTTGATGAATATTAGTAGTGAGGGCGCTATTGGAAGAGGGGTACTTCCTGCTGTTAAGCTGGCTATTTATCATATTAATAATAATAATGAAACGCTTCCTGATTATAAGCTTCACATTAGTTGGAATGATACGAAGGTGAGTGAAACCTAATATCCTTAATAGTTCTTTCTCTTCTCTAATTCTGTATCATATTTCCCATCCCTTCAGATTACCATTTAGCATTTTCTCTCTCTCTCAAAATTATTGCATCTACCATCCCGGAAAAAGCGGCTTAATATTTTCCTTTTGAAAAATGAAAGGAGATCTCCAACTGCTAACTGCAACCTGACATGAATGACGTGATGAAAATGATAAGTAGGTTTGCTCATCCGTGTAACATGCATAATCCAATTACGTCTAAATCGTTTTTTTTTTCAAAAAGTCATTTCACGCATCTACTAAGCTTTATCTTCAACAAAAAACACTCTCACTGGCAGATACAAGTGCTTCTCCTACTAGAAGTCCTGAGAGGAAACCTATGTACACTATCCATTAAATTTTCTGTTGGATGATTAGCCGTCCTGAGAAGGGGAAAAAAAGTGTAGCGGCGCGTGTAAACACACGTCTTTTATTTTCTTCAAGAAAAGTGTTATGACGCTGACACGAATTGAAGGAGTAGTGTATAGAAGCTCACAGGAAGAAAAACTTACAAAGGGAAATGGAGACGTAAATAAGGAAAAACAACTGCAAACAAGATCATAATCTATCTAAAACTATAAATACTTGACATGATGGCGTG
Organism: Acrocyrtus sp. NNG-2020; assembly: GCA_027744115.1. Lineage (NCBI taxonomy): Eukaryota > Metazoa > Arthropoda > Collembola > Entomobryomorpha > Entomobryidae > Acrocyrtus > Acrocyrtus sp. NNG-2020. The sequence continues at coordinate 13,498 of JAHZND010005687.1, forward strand.
TGTGTTTATGTAAAACACTTGCTAGTTTTTTTCGTTTTTTTCTGCAAGAAGCTTTTTTTCTCACTCGATTCATATTTATTTTTTCGCACTCTGGTAGCTTGCCAGTTTTTTTCTTTGGTTGCGGTTTGAATTATGTGGGATCTCTTACGATTTTTTATGGGTGTATACGTAGTAAGAAAATCCGGCAGATTTTTAGATAGACGCCTACACAAAACCCTCGAAAATATGGTTTGAGCCGGAACGCTAATCTTGATCTATAAATGTCACCAGATTCTCATCTTCCCGTCATCATCAGAGTCTTATGAAGTTTGCAGTTTGTAATTGATGATATGAGGGCCGATAAGGGTGTTTACGTGAGCGGTTGTAGATTGTAAGGATGGCAGCGTTGCGAAGTGTGAGTTGCATGTTGTGCGGAGTGATTGATGAGGGAATTGATTGAGGATATTTTCTTGGGAGAAAAGCTGTTCTAGTCACTAATAAATGTTCGGTTGGCGATTTGCTTGTGAATTTATTTGCAGCGGGTGCAGTTGGCATTGCAATGAATTTATGCGCGTGCGGATTATTTTTAGGGATTGGTATGAAAATAAAAAAAATTAGGCTGGGGCTCGACTGGATTTTTTTTAGGTATTTTTATATAGTAATGTGGAGATTGGAGATGGAGTGTTTGTATATTGGATTGCATGTTATTTGGGTGAGTGCTCCACTTACTTTTCGCCTAAAGAGAATTTTCCCCGTCTCAAAACGCTTCTCACCTCAAAAATTGAAGAAAGTGTGTGTGTGTGTGTTACACTCTGCCCCAGTTACTTCCATTACCTTTATACTCCACACCTTTCTCCCCGCTCACTCGTCTTCCTCCATCTTTCATCGTCATCATCAGCATCACCATCCACCATGCAATAAATTATTAAAACTTAATAAACACTTTCACAGGCGTACCGAGAGAAGCTGTACGGGAGAAGGTATCAGTGGCTAATCGTGGCAGGTATGTAAACCTAACGTTTTTTTACTACTAACGCTAAAAGTTCATCATTCATCTCATTTCATTATTTGCAACCTCAGCGTACACACCAACCTGGTGGAGGAAGCAGGATGATGTGAACTGCACAGTTGAAGAGGTTGAGACGGCCCTCAAGGTAACATCTCTTGTTTTTACAATTAGTCAATATTAACTATGCATTTTCCCACAAGCCTCGCATGCATTGATAACACGGCTATAAATTTGTTCCTTTTTTTCGCTTTCCTATTTTTCTATTCGATTGTAACAGTTGTACTATACTATGCATTAAACTACATGATAATAATCCTAATTGACTTACTATGTGTACTATTACAAATATATATATTTTTTGCACTAACCTGGTGAGAGCTGCAAGGCAAAGAGTGGGGCTAGCACTTGCAAACGTATTTTTTTTGTAATGCTTCTTCCCATTCCCAAAATTCATTTTATCCGAAACGCAACATAAGTTTAAACAAGTTTTCTTTATACATTTTTTCCTGTCCTCAAGGGAGCTCTACTCATGGATCTCCTGCCACTCAGTACTTCCTCTAATATTACTGTGTCTGGCCTGGTAAGTGAGAAGCCCTTTTCATTATCTCTTGATGATTGGAGGGGAATACAGAGAGAAAAGAGGAGGGGATGGATGGAAAGAGAGCTAGGAGAGAGGCAAAAACTATTTTTAGAACGTCTCAAGTTGCTGGAACCCTCCTTTTATGTGACTTTTAGTTCGAGGGACTTCACACATTTTAAAAGCTCTCTTTTATTTCCATTCGTGTATGTAATTTTCTTTCTGTTTTTTTTCTTCTTCTTCTTTTCTCTAGACGGCTGAAAAGTACAATGAAATGTATCAAGTTGTGAAGCTCAGCGAGTACAGTCGCTTTCACGGGTATGCTTATGACGGGATATGGGCTATAGCTTTGGCTCTCCACAATATGAGCCACTTTTATCCCGATCCCCAGCATAGGCACAGGAAAGATTTACTGAGGACTTTCCAGTACCGTAATGATAATTGGCAGACCGCGTTCCTGAAGGCATTAGAGGCTACTAGTTTTACGGGAGTAACGGTGGGTGGAAAAGAAATAAAAATAATCCTTTAAATTTATTAAATTGAGATTGGAGTGGATGTCGATGCTAACATTTTATTGGCACTAACATTATTTTTTATATTTTATATGCTCAAATCACACCAATCAGGGCAAGGTTGAGTTCAAGGACAACGGCAGAAAAGGGACAATCTTGATTAAGCAGTTTAGAGCGTTCAACACGGTGAATGCGGAAGTGAAAGTGGGTGAGTTTGATGGAGTCTCCCAGACACTCAGTCTGCTTCCCACGAAGGACAACGAGATTGTCTGGAATGGAAAAAATCCGCCAAAAGATAGAACGATACAGATCATCGAGCATACAAGGGTGAACCCCACTTTATTCGCGGCTATGACTATCGCGAGTAGCGTGGGGATTGTGCTTGCCTGCTTCTTTCTTGCGATTAACATCAAGTTTAGAAATCAAAGGTAAAATAACACTTAAAATTTAAGCAGCTATAAAATATCGAATACTCTTCTCAAATTATGGAAAGTGAACGTCAATTTCACTTCACGTCTTCATCTTACGAATACGGAATGAAATGATTTTCAGGTACATCAAAATGTCCAGTCCCTACCTGAACAATTTGATAATTATCGGCTGTATTTTCACCTACACCTCCGTGATAATCCTTGGACTAGACAGTAAGCTAACGAGTGTAGAAGCGTTTCCTTATATTTGCACTGCGCGGGCGTGGATCCTCATGGCTGGTTTTACATTGGCGTTCGGGTCAATGTTTTCGAAAACCTGGAGAGTCCACTCAATCTTCACAAATGTTAAACTGAACAAGAAAGTTATTAAAGACATGCAGCTGTTCATTGTCGTCGGAATTCTTCTGGCGATAGACTTTGCAATCATGACTAGTTGGCACTTTCTTGATCCGATGCATAGGAGCACGAAGCAGTTGGAGGCTTACGTGAGTCAACTTTAAATTCTGTGAAAAATGAAAAAAATACACAATAAATTTGGCAATTTCATTTGCAACATTTGAAATAAATCACGCTTTTCAGGTTAATCCAAATAATGATGACGTTCAAATCATTCCTGAGAATGAATACTGCCAAAGTCAGTACATGAATTACTTCGTGGGGTCTATCTACGCTTACAAGGGATTGCTCATGGTAAGTGTGACATCCACGTCGATTAATGTTTAAAAACGTAGGTATTTGAAGACTGTAAATGTAGATCGAAGCTTTTTTATTATGCCTTTGGTTATATAGGCAACCGGAGAATTGCATTTGGGCCGATTTTTTTTCTAAAGGGATTGTTGCATAAAAATGACATTTTAAAAAAATTAGTAAACGGTAAATCTTAGGATAAATCGTTTCCGTTTCTGCTAATTATTAAAGCTGTTGTGTTACCATACCGACAACCGGAAACGATTTATCCTAAGGTTTCCCGTTTACTAATTTTTTTAAAATGTCATTTTTATGCAACAATCCCTTTAGAAAAAAAATCGGTCCAAATGCAATTCTCCGGTTGCCTATAACACAGAAGCCACTATACCT
>JAHZND010005688.1:0-13963 GCA_027744115.1 Acrocyrtus sp. NNG-2020
GCTCGTAGCTCAGCTACGGCCATAGCTGGCTCTTAGCTCAGCTATGGCCATAGCTGGCTCATAGCTATTAGCTCAGCTATGGCCATATCTGGCTCTTAGCTCGTAGCTCAGCTATGAGTGAGTCTTCTCGTACCTTTTTCAGGCGGGTGAAAAACGGATTGGACTGATCATGCTATAACAATAACAGTTAAGCTAAAGTTCCCTTTTTTCGCTACATGCGCAATGATTTTACTAAAAATATCCGGATTATGGGCATTAAAAGTGCAGATTTTTGTAATTTTGTTATTAGATTTTATTTCCATGTTGTCATGAGATTTTCATACTTACAATAATCAAAAAAATTCTCTGCAACATTCCTATACAATAACATACACATGCCTAATAATATATGTTAGAAACATCAAAATTAATCATTTTATAGCTTATAGGTTCCCCAAAATCATATAAATAAAGTGTTTACAAGACCCAGGTTATATTCTAAACACTAATTTTTTTCTTCATAAACAGGTGCTGGGTTGGTACTGAACTTATAACTAGTCGCTATGCCAAGATCGCAATTAATTTTTTGGAAAAGTTTCTTCAAATCCGTTATTTTGTTGTTTCTCATTGTGTGCTCGTCCGCAACTATGATGAGGTAGTCCACAGCTCGGCTTATACAAACGTTCACACGCCGTCTATTGTCCAGGAATCCAACGCTGCCGCTCTTATTGCTTCTTACAAAGTTGACTATAACTATGGAGCCTTCCTTTCCTTGGTATGAATCAATTGAAGCGAGGGTTACAGCCTAAAAAAGAAGAAAAAACAGATAAAGATTATGAAAGCAAAATTACGGTATTGAAAAGTCAGTCAGAGTCTTACCTTGTATTGATTTCCCAAGCTATCTACCATATCCTTTAGTTTACTGAGCTGATTTCTGTACATGGACAGCAGCGTGATTTTTGCTGGATCTCCGTTGCTAGCTACGTATGCCTCCAGGATCTTTTTCGTAATCTTAACCTCCTCCTCATTGAACATCGATCGGGAATTCTGTTAATACAAATAAATATTCTTGTTACCATACTACATTGGTAAATCTAGTTACGATTATTGACAAATTTAGGGGATTATCATACTTCTTCGCCCTTTTCATGATGTCCGTGATAGCTATAAAAGGCTATATTGTGGGAAGAAAGTTCCGGGAAAGCTTCACGCAAAAAAGTCCAATCCTCGCAGCCATAGTCGCGCTCCATAACCGTGTCGTGTGAGTCAACCTTTCCCTCGTAGTACATCTCACTCACAAGTTTTGCCAACTCTTGTGGCATCCGATATTGGGTTGTGAGCATATTGCAGTAGCGGTCGTTATCAAAAAATCTCCTACATATAAACTACAGCTTAAAAATGTGCCATATGTGACTTTAATTGCAAACTTGAACCACACACGACTTACGCCTTTTCCAGTATTTCAAGGAATGATATTGACAGGCCAGCTATTTTTGACGATGGGTTTTGTGACACAGGACTCAACTGGGATGTATCACCTAGGCACCAAACTCGGCTTGGATCAAGGAGAAATAATGGGATGGTCAGCGGAACACTCAAAACGGACGCCTCATCAATGACAAGGCAGCTAAGGTTCAGGTGACGCCTTTTCATCTTCTTCCTAAGTGAAGAGAGTCTGTAATCCGATGCCGCCGCAACTGTACAAACTATCACATCAGCAGAGAGTAAATGGCGCATTTCCAGCTTCTTTCGGTGCTCCTCGAGAGTCCTCCTATCCTCCTTTTTCATTCTTGCTGGAGATTCTCTTTCTACTGCAATTTAAAAATCAATTGCGTCACGAAGATGCGATTTTTAACAGTAAAAGACAGTGAATTTCATAAACTTACGTCTGAGTAGGCGTTGCAGTTCATCCGAGTTGCCGTACGCTCGGTCCATCCTAACAGCCTCGTGCAAAATGCTAGGGTCACCCTTGAGTGGTTCTTCCATCATTTCGGTTTCCAGTGAACGTGAATACATCCGTAGGACCTTAAGGTCTGTCCGCCAATTCCCGCCGTTGATTTTTGATGGAAGCAAGGAGGCTACAACCTTACGGATTGCTTTCCACATGACGTCCGCTGCGAAGTTTGAGGGACAGGTGACGAATATCTTGCCTTTTTCCTTCTGGAGCAGGAACACGATGCCCTTTGCACCCGTCGTAGTTTTCCCAGTTCCTATGAATGAAGACATGTCAGTTGTCAAACCGGAACATAATTTTATTAAGGAAAAAATTTTAACGTTCCAACCTGGTGGTCCTTTGGTGAGACTGAGGACCTGTTTTGCCATCATTGAAATAGCTGCTTGCTGAGATGGGTTGCAGGACTCAAGAAACGTATCAAGTTGTGCTATTTCAACTCCTCTCTCCTGCACCCTAGGAAGTAACTTGTGATGAGTCACAGATACTCCGTCTTCATAAAGAAGAAAGTCCATCAGTTCCAAATTAAGTAACGTGGGAGGGTGAATCCAGTGTCGATAAATATCCTCGTGACTTTCAATTCTTAAAATGGCTGGATCAAGGAAAGCCTGGGTTTCGTCCAAATACGTTGCAATGAGTGAGGTTTTGTTGGAAGTGCAGTTGGAGACCAAAGGTTTCTCTTCTTCGTCCTCTTCGTACTCAATTGCTTCGTATCCAATCAGCATTTCCTCTTCCTCCTCTGCCGCTACTTCCTCGGCAATCATCTCCTTTAAGTCGGCATTTATTTGCTCCGGGTTCGGTTCTTCTTTGTTTTTGGGAAGGTCGAGGACTTGAATGTCTTTTGGATTTGGGAGAATAAGCCACAGATTGAAGGATATTTCACCATCCTCTGGAACAAAAGATGGAGGCAGAAGAAGAACTGCGGAGAAATCTCCATCCACCCAAACCTCCGTAATTCGCGCTGGAGTAGTCTCTTTGACAATGGAGCGTTCCTGAAAATGTTGGTTGCAAAGTTAGTAAACACCTGCCAAATAAAATAATCTAAATATGTCGAGACGACGATTATTTGCGTTGGTTACACTCACTTCATAATTCATTGTCAGTTGAACATCCGCACCAAAGTAGTTTTCTTTCAAGTGTCGCGCGGAGCTACAAGGCAAAGACGGCTTGATGTTGAAAACGACTAGCTTCCACATCGCGTTCTCTTCAAAATCTGCCAGCTTCTGGAATATTCCGCATCCTTTGAATTGCTTAGAAGCTAATTCCACTCGTCGATCCATAAAAGCTCGCCACTTGCTGAGTGAGGTTTGCAAACCGCTCTTTTGGGAGTCAGGTGGGTGGGGTACCAACTCTAATTTTTCGTGTTCAAAAAAGACGGTGCCTTTATTGGCTTCCACTACGACCTCGACACTGCAGATCTCACCTCCTTCTGGTTTAGCGACTGTGCGAAAAATGTGCGGGTGAGCAGAAAATGCAGTCTGCGGATGCTTTTTCGGGAAATCTCCATCTTCACTGAGGTATTTGTTCTGTTTGCGAAAAAGAAAATTAATATAACATCTCCTGTTGTATAAGAAAAAGCGACCTTGTTATGATAACTTACCGTCCTTCGTAATGTGACCCAACCCATTTTCTTTTTGCCTTCCTCACTCCATAGCTCAGTCTTTGGAACTTCAATACGAAGCCACCATCTTTCCTTAAACACGTTGGCTGATATGGAGATGAGCTCTAACATTATTTGCTCCCTGACGTAGCCGTAAGCGCAATTATGAAGAGCGAGGTTTCGAGCCTCATGCTGAAACTCATAAAGTTGTGCGGCATACGCCGTGTCGTGAAATTGTTGGACGTTCTCATACAAGGGTTGAAGGCCTCTTAGAAGTAGTTGGAAATCCTGATCCTCTGTTTTGTTGCTGAACTTCTTGGACACATATGCATTCCCGAGTTCTGCACGGTTTTTCTCAAATCTCATGGTCGTCGTCAACCGTAGAAATTTTTGGTTGTACCACGTGTGCACATTTTGTCTATTTGGGTAATGAGAGATTAAAAATTAGTTTGGACTTTTAGCACAATGGTCTGGAACAAGTTTGTAATAATAAATCATTTAATAAAAAATTGCTTACTCCAACCCGGAACACTTGCATGTGACAGCGAAAAATTGGAGATCCCCGTCGACTCCAAGGAAAGTAAAAAGGTCGTTGCACGACCAGCAGCGTTCTCCACAGTTCTCCCATTTTTCCAAGTCGAGCAGTCTCTGATCTAAGAATTTGAAGGGTACGTAGCCGTACTGACGCATTAAGCCTACAAAAAAATGACTCCTTATACTCTCGTATCTGGTTATCATATTTACTGCTGCATTTAAAATAATGGTTGCAACTTACCGCTAACATCCAAAAAAACTCTTCCATTCACGCCCAAGAACCGCTGCTCATTAGCTTGGCATAGCTTACCGTCTAATAAAAATTGAGCTGGTGGACTACAAAGACCAGTGTTGAGGTTCAAATATCCTAAAAACGAAAACATCGTAAAAGTTATCGACATTTAGGTAAACGAGGAATGGGTCTTGTTAGACATGATGGTCTTACTTATGGCTTGCGCAGTCTCCAATCTGTACGTGTAGGTTAAGATTGTTGCGTTGTTTATTTTGGACGGTGGAATCTTGGCAGACGAGAACCGTAAGAGATTGCCAGGCATCTTAAGCTGGGATGATCTCGCTTTAATAAAGTTTCTCTCCTATAATTAAAAAGCATGCATTCATGTCAAGATCAGCCGTATGAATAACATTTAAACTTGTCTTACCTTATTCAGCTTTATTTCATGACTGAAATTGGATGATCCAGCAAACAGGGTGGCAACAGTCTCCTTGTTGAAAATTCGGACCAAGTACTTATCATCCAACCTGGCTCTAAGGTTGTTATGGAGCTCTCGCATGACAGAGGAGTGGTTGCCGTCTGCCTTTCGTTCCAACCCGAAATCCTTCAATAAAAGATAAAATTATCATCTGTCTGCAGCGGATATTAATTTTTTTGGTGGAATAAAGTAAAATGACTTTTACCATGTCAGTTGGAAGTATCGGCCAGTTATTCAGAAATGTTGCAGCGATTCTCTCACGAATGCATCGGTAGTGCAGCTGGAGTCCAGATACGGTAGCGCTTTTCTTCACAATTTCTTCCCCCTCTTCCCATGTCACAGATTCATACACCGTTATCTCTGGTTCTCCTCCTCTGAAGCTTTCTGAAAACATATACAAAAGAAAAATTTTAGACAACTAACAAAACTCCTAGAAACTAAATTTAGAAATCATTGATCACTTACCCTTTCCGAAAAGTTCAACAAGTTTGTTGCTAAGGCATTGCTTGGTTGTCTTCACATGTAGAGATGTTATGAAGAAGCCTGGGTAGCACACATCAGCCATTGTTAGTTAGAGTTGCGTCGTAACTTTAAGGAAATAAAAAAATCACATAAAAATCAGTGTGGAAACCTAGACTCTATTTAAAAAACCACCACTCACCACTTTCCACAGGAGTGGTGGTCGAGGAGTGGGAGGCACATAAAAATTTTCAAAAAAATCAAAAAAATAACACCCTTTTGGGTTTGAAATGGAGAGCGGGCCAAAAAAAAACTTGGTGGAACCTCACCTAAAAAAACTTTCCTATCACGGAGCACTCGAGAGGTTCTTCTCAGTCGAGATCCAAAACTTTTCTGATGGGAAAAACCGTCTTCTCTCTTTTTAATAAGGTTTGGTTTGCCTTCCTCACACAATAAGCCTCCTTCTCTCTCGACTCCAGTCACACACACAATGAATACCAATACCAAAGCCCCACCTCCCATATCCATTGGTGTAATCTAAAAGCATTCCACTTTGGTTAATGCTGTGAGGTCAAGCGAAACATAGCTAGGTATTCCCCCGCTTCTTCTACTGTCTCTTTTTTTGTGTTAGAACATGAATAAAAAGAAGAAATTTTTACAGTACTTTTCCATTCACGGTGCCTCTCTTTCAGATGCAAGTTAAAGAAACACTAACCGAACATAGATCCAGAGAGATAAAAGCAAACACCTACTCTGCCTACGTCTTCACTCCTCTGCACTCATTTCATTGTACGTCTACTTGCGTATCTCCCTTATCATCACCTCTCATCGCATGCGCAGTATATATCTAGCTTTCCTATGCTCCGCACAATAAAAACGAAAGAAGGAAACAGGTTTAGTAATGAAGTAGTCTTTGTAGTTGGGATCAAATTTGCATAACTTACCAAGCTTTTCAGTCAGGTATATATCGCTACACCCAATAAAAGATGAAGGTGAAAACGAAGAGCGTTTCTTGCATTTTATATATGATGGTCTGACTAATATTAATGTTACACTGATAGGTACACTGGAAGGAATAGAAGGTTAAAAAGGTGATGAAGGCGCACCTAAAATGTTATAGTTGAGTACAAAGGTAGCGACTGCAGCACTTACGATTGAAGCGATCCTACCAAACTTTTCTGTCTGGTCTTGTGTCGAACTGAGGATATCAGTCAGTTCCTTACTAGCAACCTAAACCTCTGTTTGTCTGAATTTTTTGTCCTTTATCCCTCAAACCGCCGTATTTTTTTTTGAATTTTTTGTCTGTTATCACTTCTTATCTAAGTTTTTCTGATTCTTAGTTTCCTTTTGGGTGGCAAGAGAGCAAGTCGTGTTTTTGGGTGTTTTTTTAATTTTGAAAACATGAGTGAACAAGACGAAGTTGCACTAGACCAAAAAAATAAAAAAACGTGTGAAATTTGCAAAAAAAATATTACCAGAGGAAACTTTGCAAAGCATATGAGGACTCATCAAGTTGGCCAACATAAGTGTGACAAGTGTGGAAAACTTTTCAGGGAAAAACAGCAATTAACACGTCATTTGTTGAAGTGCAAAGGCAAGAGACAACCAGATACCGAAGGAAGTGACGAAACAGAGGGGGATATGTCTGACATTGAAGATTTTAAATGTGTGACCTGCAAGATGACTTTCACAAGTAGGGAAAAATTGGACGACCACAACGCAATAAGGCACAGAGTGGTAAGTCGCTAACTTTTCAACATGGCAATTAATATTATTCATTTTATTTTATGTTTATATTTATCAATGGAACTTACTATCTTTATTTATGTAGAAACACAGGAATCAAACCGGTGATATGACGTTTTCCTCATCCGTTACCTCCAATCCGTCTCCACCGGGAAATAATGACCAGTCTATGGAGGAGGTTGATCTTGCCGAGATCGACGAGGACCAGGAAATATTTACCGCGACGTGTCCATTAGCAATTCAAACTGTTCCATCAAAAAGGCAGAAAACAAAAGATGTGATTTCCAACTCTGAGGGGAGTGACGAAGAACGAAAGGAGGAAAGGAGAACGAGCAAGGCACCACCAACCAAAAAACCAAGGACTTCTTTAAAGGCGACTGCAGGTGGCACTAATCCAAAGGGAGTTCGCCTCACACAAAGTCATCCACCTGGGGAAAAAGATTCTGCTTCACAACCTCGGAAATCGGCACCTCTCAGAGCATCTAACCAAACGACGAAAGTACCACCAACTCCACCAGTGGCCGCAACGGATAACATTAGTCAAAGTTCGTTACCACCGACTCAAATTGTGGAGCCAGATACAGCGCAACAAATAACCCAGCCGGCTATTTTTTCAAAGAATGCAACACTTCGAATAAAAATTCATGATGAAGAGGAGCAAGTTCTTGCAGTGTCAACAAATGTTCTGCGTCTGTGGAAAATAGCTAAGCTTGATGAGGACAATCTAGCAGTTGCTTTGGAGTCCTATGGCGAATTTGAAGCCTTCAAAGTTTTGGTCAAATTTTTGCATGGCGAGTCGGATGCAATCGGGGTAGATCGGGCCATTGAATTCCTGAAGGATGTCTCAAACCTTCCAATGTTTCCCATCGCACTACTTCTCATCCAACAACTAGCTGATATTTCGGTGGAAGATGCCATTGGACTCTGCGACAAAGCGAGAGCTGCAAACCTTCCACAGGAGTTACATAATCTTGTGGACATTTTAGCCATCAGGGCAATTGGAAAGGATGTAGTGTCCGTCTTGCGGAACAGGGCATTGTACAAAACGATCCCTCACGGAATTATCAAGAAGCTCAACCTAAAAGGTCGGAATCTTTTTTCAAAACAGCCTCAGCAAAATTCAAACGTAGCTAGAGATAGTGAACGGGAAGATTTGGAGGTCTATCTTAACCGTCTAGTCAATAAGTCCGCAAAAGAGGTCAATATTTTTTTCAACAACAGCAATTTCACTGCTGAAGAGAGATGCAATAGGTGGGTCAGTGTAATCCCTCCTTTTCTGCAGAAACTATTAACACATGGAGATGTCAATGTCTGCGACATTTTATTTGACCGCTCCCGAAAATTTCAAGACGGCACGTTTTGCTATGCAGATGTTAAAACGACGCACGGAATAACATCTGTACACTGTCATCCATTCATCATGGAAAAGCTGTCCAGATTGAGGGGCAAGACAACAGTGGATGCCATTTTGGAACCTGAGGATTTGGAGACTTTTGAAGATATGCTTTACTCCGTTACACTGCCAATTGAAATGAGGTCAAAGGTTAATAGCAACACCTATGAGCTTGCAAAAAGTTTCAAAATGAAGGACAGTTTCAGATTTCTTTTTGGAGACTACGACTTGAGTAAGCTGACTGAAGAAAACGAGGAGCAAAAAATATTCATGTTCTATGTAGCTGTCATGGAGGGATCTCAGCATCAGCTGCAATATTTTGCAAAAAATTATAATAAAGTCTTCACGTCCAGTCAGCGTTTCAAATCTGTCGAAAATTTAGATGGGAGGAAGGCTGCTCAATTCTTGGAAAGGAATGACCTAGCTCTCAACGAGTACGAAGTTTACAAACTGGCTTTGTATTGGTCCTTTTGGAAAGCGAGGAAACCGTTCCCAAAAGTCATTGCGTATGACGAGGAAGCTGACAAGTTCTTTCATTTGTTATATCCAACAATCCGGTTACTTCAACTTTGCGACCATTTTGACACCATAGTTGAGCATGGATTCGTCCCTTTTGAGGACATTGAGAAAGCAGCCGAGATGCTACAGAATATGAGGGAGGAGATATCTGGGTAAGGCATAACTTTTCTCTACTTTTTTTTTTACATAACTAACATATTTTTAACATTTGTTGTTTCAGTACTGCAGTCGTTGCGACAGGTATTTTCAGACGAGACGCTAGACAATGATTGATTGACGGAAAGGATTTGCAGACGAAAAGCCTCACAACGTTATACATCGTAAATTACATAAAGTAGTAATGAAGTGTTAGTAAAGATAATGAATTTGTTATTGAATAATTCTATCATGTGTATTTCGTCATGTCAAGGTACTTTATGAGATATGCTGACTGTATACCTTAAGCAGACTATGTATTTTGAGTATGTGAAGTGTTGTTCGCCTATCACTGTTACACATAATTTTACTGAAAATGATGGCAGGTTGCTATTGTAATTGTGTATGCAGAATAAGAAGTTGTCCTGGTTATTTTAAGATTTTGTTACATGTTAATGAGCCGATAGGTTAGGTTACTTTAAAATGCCAGATTGTAATTTAAAGTATAAGAAAGAAGCACTAAGATTTTAAGATTGGATTCCAAAAAATTCTATTCGGAATAACTTCATTTAGATATCTGACTTATCACAGCCCACAAGTAAAAATGAGAATATATGTCAATGAATTCAGAAGTAGACAGAAAGATTTAAATAAATTGACCGTATTGATAACTGCAAACCAATCACTCTTACAAAAGACCATCCCTTATACCTGTACTCTAGCACTCTTTTTGCACTTTAGTTTAGCTGCGTAGCTATTTACCCACACAGCATCTTCCATAAACAGCTTCAGCGCATCAAGTTTTTCAAATCTTCGCCATTAGGTCAAAAAAATGCTAGGGGTCATGAAATTACAAGCGTAGATACTCTGAAAGAAGCTCTTTCGAATGATTTTGGTCACAAGTTTGCCCACTACAAGGTCAGGGCGGAGGAGCCCTTCAAAAAAGTACTTACGAAAACAGACCAACTATGAAGCAAGTTCTCAACTACTACCACACATAAGCGAAACAGCGTAGCTAATTCTTTACACACCATGTCAAGTGAACGGCTTCAACAAATTTTTTTCAAATCCCCGCCAATAGGTCAAAAAAATGCTAGGGGTCATGAAATTAACTGTGTAGATTCTCTGACAGTTGCTTTATCCATAGGCAATACTTAGAAGTTTGCCCACGCAAAGGTCAAAGCGGAGGAGCCCTTTGAATACGACCGCACGATCATTTTTTCCAAATTGACATTGTTTTTCTACATGCCGTAGATTTTCTCCAAGTTACCCGTTTCATGCATAACAGCGATTGGATCCGACTCGACGATCCAACTTGTCTACGCCTTCTTGACAGGTATCATATGACAGGTCCTTATCAACCAACTACGTGAACGTCAATTGCCGCAGTTCAAAGTGGTAAAGCTGGCCGTTTCATAGGGAATGCCTCAAATTATGTTCGTAGCCATTACCAAAGAAAAAATAAATTTTAAACATGTCAGGTGCCAAATCTGGTTACGATAATTCCCCTTCATTGTGAATCCGGTTGGCACGTCCCGGTGTTTCTGTGTGTAATGCAGATGAGGCTGTCCAGATAGCAATGACTAGGTTTATGAGTAATAACATGATTGAGTTCGATGTTTGCCTCCGTCTAATGGCTTGGCTGTTATGACTACGAATATTACAAATGCCAGTTTTAGGTGCCAGAAACACATGACAAAATCATGGATAACCTAAAATTGAAGATGAGAAGCCTTGGTACCATAAAAGGAGCCTTTTAAGATTTATTATAAACTGCACAAAATAAATAACGAACCAGGGATTTTCAAAGACAAATTAAGCGTTGTTTTGTAATTTATTCTGAGTAAAACAGTAATTAATGCAAATAAATAAATAAGGCTACAGTTGAAGTAATTTTTACAATAAATTAAAAGTTACCATTACAAATAAAAATTTCTCAATTCCCATCCAAAACCCTTCCACAAAACACATACGCCCATTTTAAACAAAGAAAATTGGCACCATCCACATCGTCCTCTGAAATTGGTATGGTTAACGTAGCCGTTTTTCTGCCTAACCTTTTTTTAAGTAGCCGCATCCAGTCTGGTTCGACACTATCTTCCTTCTCCATTGAGTCATAGGCTGTAATATGATACCTGCCGTCAATTTTTTCAATCTTTATTGCCCAGGCGTGTCCCCGTGATTTGTTTGGTCCGTTTTTTCTTTCCTTCTTGAAGATGTAGCTGCACATCAAAGCAACTACGGGACGATGGCTACGGTTGACTTGGGTTTGAATTTCTCGAATACCTTTTAATACTGTCGTGGCAGTTCCAGTCTTCCAGTCTGCCTCTGCCCGCCGATTGTCCCGTTTTCGCACAGATTTGTTCTTGAAAAGTATGACCTTTGTGTAAAAACTGGCCATGTCAGATTGGCGGAAAAGTCCCCTTTCAGCCTCTCGGGTTGACTTGTGGATGGCGGTCATGAACAAGGCCCTATAGTTAGGTTCCTCCGCGTATTTACTATTTCGGGGAATCTTTATTTTTCGGGCTGCAATTTCGTTTGGTCCCCATTCGTTCTCCAACTCGGAATCGGACATCTGCAACGAGAATAAAAAAATAGAACTTGTTATTTTTGAAACGAATATTATTGCCATTTTACATTGTACCAATCATGAAATCAATGCCTCAGCCTAATTATAAAGTATCTATCCCTACTTTGCCTGGTTGGGAAAGAATTCACGTCAAAAAAATCAATCAACTAGTGGAGCTTTAAAAGCAGACTGAGTAGCCCTACGACAATGACCTATATATATAACCTTGGTGCCCTGTTGAACGACATAGTTCATTTATGATGGAATGAACACGGCCAATCATAGGAAAAGGAATAGTCGTGCAAGAAATAAAATACGATGAGTCAATGCAGTCTTATAAGGTTAGATTTAGATGCAAGCAACAACTACATCACAAGAAACGATGCCTTTAAATTTTAGGTCCTTTGTGTTAGAACGATGAGATGCCGTAACACTATAAGTGTGAAAAGTATGTGTTTTTAGGTATGAGTGCAGGTAATATGATTTTTTATGAAACTAATGCATATGAACATTTTTCAAGTGCTTTGTATTAAATTTTGCATAATTAATACCTACTGTAGTAAAAGAACTATAACAAACTCAAATGGCATTGTGAGCCTAGAATAGTTTTTGTTTAATTTAGGATTGAAATAGATTTTACACAGTGAAGAATAAAGTGAAAAGTGGCTCAAATTCTTTTAAATAAAGTAAATGAATGGGCTACATATTCCCGTCGAGTATTCTGCCAGCAAAAACATAGCTCCAATGAAGGCAGCTCATGCCCCCCACCCGATAATCAACTTCCTGATCCACATCAGAAAGAGAAACGACTACGTCAGAGCTGCGGAGACTGCACACCTTTTTCAGGACGTCTATCCAGTATGGCCTCACAGAGTCTTCCTGCTCAAGGGAATCGAACACAGTAATGTGGTAGCCCCCATCTGTAGTCTCGAGTTTAATCGCCCACGCATGTCCTTCACGTTCGCGTATATCCCTGTCCGGCGGGTAGAGCTGCTGACACAATACTGCAACAACCGGCTGGCCGGTTCTCCTCAGCTCCTGTCGCATTTCCCGTCCAGCTTTAGCAAGTGTTGTGCGGGTTCCGGGATCCCACCTCACATTGTCGCGCCTGTCCAGGTCCAGTCTTTGTTTCCCAGATCGGAAAAAAATGAGTTTTTTGTAGAAGCTTGCATGCACTGTTCTACAAAATGGCCATTTAGGTTCAGCGGTGGTCCTCGATGCTAGCATGGAGTAAAAGTTGCGTTGATACCATTTTTCTTCTTTATACTGGCTGTTTAAAGGTATCCGCATTCGCATGGCAACTGGTTCCACAAGTTTCTCCATTACCTGCAACAAAGAAAACAAAGAAGCAAATTAGAAACATTCGCATAAATACGGTACACTGCACAAAATAAAGAATTAAGCGAATATCAGTATAAGTATTTTCAGTTAAGTAGAGTATGTAACGTACCTCAGAGGTGTTGGTTGTAGTGGGACATAAATTTTCAAAAAAATCAATAAAAACGTCGAGAGGTTTTGCCAGTCTTGGAGTTCGGTAACGACAAACCATCCTGGCCATGGGACCCTTTTTATACCCCTGGCAGCTGTCCTCTTGTTGGAGAATAAGAATAAACAGTAAGACGTTGAAAGAATGAACTGACAACTACATTAACACATAGACATGTATGCATCTCCACAATTGCAGAGGTTCAGGGACCTCTCTAATTAAATTAAAAAAATCTCGAGCGCCAATCTTGTGTTTATGGAAAAAGTCCCTTTAAAAGCTTCTCGTTCAAAGAACGGTTGCATTTCGCAGGAGATTAACAAAGAACATGTAGGTAGCTACTATTCTTCTTTATCTTTGCTGTTTTCAATGACAATGAAATGTTGGTTGGGTAAGGGCAATGCTAAAAAAAATAAGGATTTTTTGGTGTAAGTTTACTAGTTATTCAAAATACTATGGGATTATATCTACCTTGTGAAGAAATTCTATCTTACTCACTGCTTATACCAACAGGTAGAAAGAAACATATGACATGCTATGCGGACAATAACCTAAAAAAAATCATAATCATATCTCAAACCTTCGTGAAGATTCTTGGGGAACCACCATTGCTCCAGCATCCAGCTAATCTCCAATACCATGCACCTCACCCAACATTTTGACTTGGTTTAAAATGAGCTTGGACTCAATTGGGATCATTGATGATTTAAAAAACGCTAACTTTAGCATCTCACGAGGCATGAGGCAAGGCCTTCGTATAAAAAATGTGATTGAGATATGCAAGTTCTAAATTTTGGGAGGAATGCTCTAATCTAATTTCGGCAAGCCATGACATAGTATGTGCGGTGTTATACAGCCATATGCAATGCTACATTGCAACTGTTG
>JAHZND010005689.1:0-19725 GCA_027744115.1 Acrocyrtus sp. NNG-2020
CTTCGGCATTTTTGACAAATTCACGACAGAATTTTGTATACTGAATGATAAATTGTTGCTTTTATCACTACCATAAGGATTCTTTGTGTATCTTATCGCGAGCCTAAAATCAGGCGCGATTTTGGATCGGTAAATAAGGATGTAATGGGTTTGTAAATTATAGCGCTGCCTCTAACTACAATTTGAAAAACGCGCTTTATGCATTTACTCTGCTCAATCTGATTTGCATAAAAGCACACAAAAAGTTTAATATACGTAAAACTATGCAAATTTAAAAAGTCAAGGTTGCCAGTAGGCGGACTGCTTTTATAACCCTTTCTCCGAATTTTATGGAGTTCTTCGAAGACGCGATACTTTGAAATAAAACGCTTTTAACAGTATCAACTAAAAGGAGCCTCCCATAAAAAGGTTTTATCTCAGAAAGGAGGGAGATGTCTTTCTGAAATGGATCATAAAAGAGGAGGCCTTAGCTACTTTTATACTTTATGCACCGCCCACATTATTTACTTCTTTTTCATGGCACTCATCAAAGTAGTTTGTTGTCTCTTGCTATTTATTTCCTTTTGAAAAAAAAAGTCATCGAGGGTAATTAATCTGCTTATGATGATAAACTTGCGACCCAAAGGCCGTGAGTGTGGAAAGGCAACAAAATTACGACATAGCACCTTCCTAATCTTATCAACTTTCTCAAGTGGCTTTCGTGAGAAGACGGCCACAAGGGATATGTCTTATAGCAATTAATTTTTTTTTGCAATGAAGCTATTAGCCAATTTCGGAAGTATAAGGGAAAAAGTAAACTTTGCAACTTTGAAAGAAAAAGTTGAATTGCCTAGCGTGACTGTCCCTACTTAAGTCGGCTCTCTTGAAGAAGCTTCCTTTGACTTTCTCGTGCCCTTTTTTCAGCTCAACAACAAGAGCATTTACACAAATAAAAGGATTATTGGGTGCCCTAGGTAGGGATAAAAATGGAGGGGTATGCCCGTTCATATCTGTGTTGCCAAAAATTGTCATACGATTTACACACGTAGTGGTGAGCCATCCTCCTCCAAAAAAGAAGTATTTCCTTTTGATAACTATGGCAAAAGTCAGCTTCGCTTCCGCTTCTCCGCCTTCCTGCTACACTTTCTTAGATAAATACGAAAAGGAAGCGTGTACGAAACTTTATTCTTCCGGGTAATATTTTTTTGAAAGAAACAAAATTGTTTTGGACATTGTTCTTGCTACTAAATGTACATAATCTGTTAGTATAAGCTGCTATACAAATAAGCAGAGAAGAGATTAATGAGGCAGAGCCCTTTTCCATTGCTCTCTAAATTAACGGCTGGGGCAGTAATCAAGAGGGCAAAAACTGAAAAACTTTCCCGCATACTCCCAAAAGCTAGTTGTGACATGGCCCGCATTTTGAAAAAAAAATGTCTTACTTTCCTCTGCAACTTTTTAGTAGCTCCCTTACATTTAATAAAGCCCAGTGGTTAATGTCAGGAATAACGAGGTGGTCACAGATTCTCATTTTGGGTCCGTCGAGATAGAATCTCGTGGAAAAAGGGAGGGCGTGTAGGTACATCTTTGTTGGGTTGAATCCACAAGTGTGGTGCCTAATTAGTGGACAGAGCTAATTACCTACTTATATGGAATGCTTCTAAACTGTGCAAGGTCAAGTAGCCCGAAAAGGGAAGCACTTTGGAAAGTTCTTTGAAATGGCTGCAAATTAAAAAGCCATTTGAGGGGACTAATTTTGCCCACATTTATCGTATGATCTGCAAATGAATGAGGGAACTTTTTCGTTTTCGCATTCATTGAAATGTAGCGTATCGATTTCCAGGAAGGAGCTAGCTCTGCTCTTGTGTACTCCAGGAGTACTACTCCTGCTTGGTTGCCTATTCATCAGACTAGGTAAATCCTCTTTTGTACTTTGTCAGAAGAACTCGGAACCCTGTTTTTTGTGCTTGTGCTGTCTTCTTACTAATTTGTAGTCTTATTTACATTCCGTGTCTACTGGATGTCCTGACTCAAGCCATTTATCACTGTTTTCCTTTGGGTTTCTGTGTCTGATTGTTTTCTGGTAGTGCTCGTGCTGGAATGCGAGAATCGGGTTTAGCAACGGCTGCTGGGAATCGCTCATGACCACATTGCACTCATGCCGCGGTTCTCAACCCTGTCGAGTAAACAACTACCCGATCGGGAGCCAATCATCCCTATCCTTAGAAGAAGTCACAACTACACTCGGCCTCAGCGATTTTGTCATTTCCGGGAAGTTTCAGTCACAGCTGAACGTGCATAAACATGCTGGACCCAGTAGCTCTGAACTGCTCCAAACTACCGAAGCCTCCCAACTTCAGCCCGGTCCACATGAAAACGATGATATATTTTCGGATGGTGCTGGCACTGAAACTATTGATTTTAGGAACGAAATTTCTTCAAATAGTCCCAATGATGAAGATAATGACTTTCTTTTTCGAGTCTCCTGGCGTCCTCGCTCATACCAGCAGAGCAGAATAGGCACTCCTCATGATCTTTACTCCTAAGGTAAGGTAAGTTCCTTCCACAGGGAAGGATATTTAACGACGGGAAGCAATTTACCTTTCATCATTCCCCGTTCCTTCTTTATGTGCTTTGCAGGCTGCCACAGGGAAAGGTATGTGCCTACCAGAAGAGCACTTTTATTACACTCCAAATGGGAATCTATTAGGACAATTGCTGGTCTAAGCCACTCCTTCTCAAATCCGGAGAAAGTCAAGTAATTCAACCTATCTCAGACAATGAGAGCACTCCAGCGAAATCCGGCGCTGGAAACTTGCAGTATTTTTAATGCCCATAATAAATTCTGCAAAACTATGCGCATTTCTATCAAAATAGCAATGTCGAGTGAGTTCATATCGCTACCTTTATAATTACAATGCTACATCGATCATTCTTCTTGGATCCGGGTTTCTTTCAAGGTTCATTACTGTCTTTGCGGCAATCATTCCTAGCTCTAGTACGCGTAGAGTCATCTAGTGTACACGGCGTTTTAAGAAAACGCCATTTCTATCAATTTTCCATGTTTACCTAGTTAAAAGTGATATCGAAATGTTCAAAGTTGTAACTGTAATTATATATCAATGTAATATATGACGTGACGTATTATACTCATTGTGAGTTGAAGGCGATTTTTATGTATTCAGTATTTCAGCAGACTCCTACCTAAAAATAAGTTGTTACTTGTGTACCGTAATACAAATAAAATTTTATAGTTTAGCAACTTAGGCGATTAAGTACTTGGCTGGAACTCAACGAAAATGCTACGAAGGTGACTAACCCGAATTTTGTAGTCTCCCACTTGTGGACATTTGGATTTCGGCAGGGTGAGCAAAACTCAAACAGAAAGTGTCCGGCTGACAATTAGAGATTTGGCAGAATGTTTATTTGATCGTTATTTTTAAGCAGCTGCATGCAGAACAGTTCCCGTTTGCCGTTGCTGTCGGGTACACGAGGACGCAATAAAAATGGTAAGAGTGTCCATCGAGACTTCCAGCTGGCGGAATGAATTGCACTCCAGTGCTTAATAAAGGAGAAGCTAAAAAAGAGAGACTCTAAAACCGAAAAGCTACCGATTTGACAATACAGCTGAACTCCGATAAGTATAATTAACTTCCACAGTACAATATGTGCTCATGGTCGACATCTCCAGGTACTTAGTAACTAGTTTAATAATTGAATTTTCAATGGATTTGTAAGAAATGTATTGCAGGTAAATAATCTCATTGTTATTATTGTGATGTCTCTATATATTCCAAAAAATAATTCAAGAATTTTAGAATTTGTGTAGTAAACTTAAAAGGATTATGATTGTTGTTGACTGTATTTTTAACGCTAACAAATTCATAAGTTTAAGGAAGAGATGCTGCTACTAGAGTGACGCGACAGGTGCGACCTGGCGGACGGTTTTAGCATTAAGGAAAAAGTGGTTAGCTAGTCTCAAGATATATAAAACTGATACAACAATGGAGCTTTATTTCTCGACATAAATATGCATTCCGTCTGCTAAATTCTTATAACTATGAGTATACTTATGACAACTGGTTTAGTAACAATATGAGCTTTGTTCTCACATAAATTGTTGTGATGTAGAAAGTACAGTTGTCAGACTAGTTTGTTAAGTTTTCCGTTAAGTTGAGAGGAAAATATTGCAGAGAGCTGCGCCTATTTTTTGGACGAAGTATCTATGCAGTATTGGGATGGACTGAGATATTATGCAAGCTTATCTGTGAACTGAAAGAAAGTACTGGAAAGTAGCGCTAAATAAGCGACGGTGCAAATATGAATGTGCAAAAAGTCAAATTTATTTTGGAACTGTACTCATCATTATTTGTCTCTATTTATGAGCTCTGTTATAGTTGTTCAACAACTTTTACATACCTTCCCAAAAGTGTGTAAAATTGGAGAAAGTCTCCAATAAATATTATCAAATATTAAAAAAAAGTAGTAAGATATTGAGGCTATGAAATTTCTTCTGAGGTTAAAACTGTATTAAGAAATATTAAACTTACTTTATTCTAATGTACTTTGCATGTACTAAAATCAACATTTTGACGAGTAACGGACGAGTTTTTGTGATGTCCGAAAAACGTTTAGATTTAATGTGTACGCATTAATAAGTTAATTTTACGCTCTTTACCCGTGTTATGTAGCTGTTTTGAAAGTACCTAGATCTGTTAACGTGTGCCGACTCGATTTTTGTAAAATGTTTTGAAATAAATTATATATTGGTAGCGTACCTGCAGCAATCTTTCAGTCGGTATGGAATGCATTTTATTTATTCTCCCTAAATTTTCCATTTCTCTATCTCCGCATGATTACCACGAGCTCCACACAACCGTTTATAATGAGCTTTTAATTATACGTAACTAGCATGAAGTCTACTAGGTTTGTGGAAAGTTGGATGGAGCTGTGTAGACAGGGGTGCAGCGAATATACTGAACGGATGAGAAATTGGGTGGTCAAGACGGGTGCATTAAATGGCATTAAATCATGGTTCATCGAGTATCAGTGGGTGTAAATATCGTGAGACGGGAAAGGACAGCAAGTGTACGTTCCACGGCAAGTCAAAGTACTCAGTAGCAGCGGGAGACTAAGCCATTCTGGCTCTGTCAAGTCTGTCACAATTAATTTCAGGATTCCTTCACGTGATCGATGCGAAAAAACTGCTAATTTTGACTCTCCTGTTGAAGGTAAAATGATTGGGATTGGGATGAGTATTTTAGAAATATAATGAAATTTTCTTCAGTTAGCGTTTTCGATATATTTGTATAAATTCCGGAAACCGTAAAAGTGCCGAGTGGACCGTCAATCACGAGCTCGTTTCCCTACAAAGTATGTTCCGTGTCGTCGCAAGTCCAAAAGCCGCTTAGAATCACGCCTTCTTTCCTTTGCATCATGACATTAGCTTGTTTGAGATAATTACTGCTGGATGAAATATTTTATAAAAAATGTTGTTTTTTACTTTCTGATTTCCCGAAGACTTACGATTTTGCATTATTCGCTCTTTATTAAATTCGTGGATTATCGTCGATTCCGTTACACATCAATGATTAATTAAACAGACAATTTTAATTTCAGGATTATTAAGACCATTCCAAAATACTACTTATTAATTATGTAATCAGAATAGGACACATCAAAGCAATCAGTCAAATATTTCCACAATTAACAATTCATAATTATACTGTGACTAAATCAGCGTAGTGTATGGATTTATATAGATCAAAATGTAAAACAAAGTTTTCAGCAGTCAACATTTACACTCAACACCTTGGCATTCGGATAGACTGATTTAAAAAAACATAATTCCCATGTGCTACCATTTTCTACATAATTTGCGCATTCCTTTGTGCATCTTTGAGACTACTGTTAAAGTATTATAACCTGACAGCATTTAAAAATGGAATCACATAATAAAAGTTAAAATTGCACGAAGATTATGTATATCCAACTGTTATATAGTAATGCATAATAAATATAGCAAGGATAAAATCTGACGTTTGTAATAATATAAAAATATGTTGACAACGATAAACAACGACGTACATGTACTTATAATGTGGTAATCAGTATGTAAGTTATATTCATCGTGCCAAAACATCACACTAGCGTCCGTTTAGTTCACACATCACCACCAATCGCTCTCCGCTTACTTTCAAATCAACAATTATTTCGTTTTGCGCAAGTTGGCTTGCAGGAAGTAGAAGGAGGTAGCAGTGGAGGTGGTGGGTCGGTTCCAGGTCCAATTTTTTTGTAGAAATAACATAATGGAATGTGCAACAATTGCGGTAAGAGTCGAAGTTCCGGATCTGCAATTTGCAAAGAATGTTTTATAATACAACTGAAATTATCATGCACTGGATATATATACCTACATAAAAATTTCTACTATTATCGTACCACTTTCTGTGTCAATAAATCCATGACGAACCAAAAAGTCCAATACAACAGGTAAGCTGGTAGTCTTGAACTGATCTGATAAAATAACCGGTAAGACTTCCTAAAAGTTTAAAAATTTGGAAATAGCATTAATTTTTCAGTACAGTAGTTTAAAGGTATGTCTCCATCTTTTAAAGTAATAACCTTTATTGGAACTAAATGAAACGATTCGACTTCTCCGTCCTGATTTTCAGGGATAAAGTCGTGTGGAATTTCAAGGTCATAAACAAATTCAGTGTTTGGCGATAAGCCTCTTTCAGACTCGAAAAAAATCCTGCAAAAAGAATAGTTACACAGTCAATATTTTACTCCGTATTTACTGCCACCCCTTTTCATCTCTTCGCCTTTCCTCCCATTCATGGGTATATCTGGTAATAGCTACTTTCACTTACGTAACTGTTCCGACCGGCTGCAAATTTTTTAAAATATATTCAGGAAATCCAGCCTCCTCCATTGCTTCCTTATGAGCAGTCTCTTCTACAGTGAAGCCTACAGAAAGCCCTCCGCCAACCTACACAGAATTTATGTTATTACTAGTACATCAGACCTATTCTGATGTTCTGATATCAATAAATCGAGTAAGAATGTATTCCTGCTGGCCTGTAGATAAAAACAGTGAATCACCATATTAGTTGCTTATTGCAGTATATTATGACGTGTATCATATACTTGAGTATACAATTATAGACTTACATGTCGCAGCACGTTCCATTCGCATTAGTGAACGCTGCGAAATGTCTACGCGAACTTCATAGCACTGTAAATTAAGATAATTACATTACCATTATTATTTATTAAAGTTCACCAAATATTGATAATTTGCATTAATTTAGTCGTAACATAATCCGAACACAGACCTCATCTCTCCAACCACGGAGTGTTACAAATACATCGTTTCTACGAAGTTCGTTGAGCACCTGTTCCACAGCCTCAGATCGAGAAGCATAGTCAACCAATGAATTGTGCAATTTAACAGAAGCTCCATCACACACGAAAACTTCAGGAAATCTCTCCAGTTCTCGCAGCACCTCAGGAGTAATCAAACCTACTTGATAATCTTCAATAATGAAAGGCTTGCATAAGTCAAGTCTCTCACCTGAAATAATAAAACGATAATTTTTATCAGCCTTACCACACGGGTTTATACTTTTATAATTTACTTTACTATAAATATTCGCTTCACTTACGGTTAAGAAAAAAGCAGTTCATTTTTCGTGCTCTGTCCATTATGAGATCAGGAAGATAAACATCCATGTTGGGTGCTGGGGAGCCGACAGACTCGTCTTCCTCTGACACAAAATGATTTAGCTCATCGTTGGAGCTGCTAGTGCGACTGCTTGTGCTGCTGCTACTGCTATTCATCACTACTGAATTATTATTGGTCGTTTGAGATAACCCAAGTGCCTGTAAGTTTTTTTTTCAATAAATAATTATACAAACTACTCATTTATTTGCCTGTTGAAATTTTCAAATTTGAAAGTCAGCGTCAGTCAGTCAGTCTCAAAATGTGTAATTACCGTAGTAGCAAAAGTACTTGTTCCAGAAGCCGTGGCCATTTTATGAATACAGATTCTTTTTGAAGGTTTGCTGAACGGTCTGCGACTGCAGGCAGCAAATCGAGAACGATTGAAGCCAACAACAGTTGCAGGTGGGCGACCCCGTAATATCACTGCGAAAACTGGATTGTACATTATTTTACAGGTCCTTGCAAAAAAATGAAGCGAACTTCCGACCCAGTACGTGCGTATACAGGATAGAACTTTAACGAAAATCACGACAACACACAAATCTTACACGACTATACTGTCACTTAAAACAACAGAAATGTTACTGGGGAAGGATGCGATACAAAATCATTTATCTGCCAGCAACGCATTAATTAGTACGTCTACTGTGAGCACGAACACAAACTATATAATAAGCAAGAAACTGGTTAAAAATTCATTTCATTCCACTGGTTCTGTCAACTGGAGCTTTTGAGAAAAAAATTTTCATACTAGCGAACCTGTGACGGAATGAAAATGAAAGTCAATGAAAAAAGAGCATGCAAAAATACAGCAAGGTAGGTTGTACTGCGTCGGAAGTAAGACTACTCTGATAAGATTAAGCTGATTAATGTCAACAGTGGCCTACCAGTATAACTGTGTTATCCAGCTGACTGGAAACTAGTGTCCGTCCTTGATTTCACGTGGAGGCTGAAACGAGGAAACAGAGAGACAGTGGCAGTTATATACAAATTGCTAACCATTTATTTTCCGAGGCAGCTTTATTGCAATATATAGCAAAAAATATATGCTCGCGAATAAAAGTGCACTGCTAACACACTTGCGTGAAGAAACTAAGGGAAATTTACACAGCACATGCAAAAGCAATGCAAAAGTAAATTAATGAAATTAGCAATTTTGCTTAAAATCCATTCAAATCCCCATAACCAGATTGTCCGTGTTACTTATTAAAATTACTTTTTTTTGCTTTCTTTCTGTTTTCTCAAAAAGTATAATTTATAAAGATATAGAAGTGATCTCCATTGTTACCATGAGAACGGGTTGATGACGTTGTTTATTTGGGGAAGGGCCAATGCATCAAAAGCACAGGCTTCAACTGAGCTGAGATCTGACGAAATCACTAATGACTCATCAGGCAAAACCACAGCAGAGGACAAACACGAGAAGTGGTCGTTTCGCAACATACTTCTACTTCCCTACAAATTGGGAGGGGTCTTGCCGGTAGAAAAGAGCAATTTGTAATGCGGATCCAAACTCTGATGGGCAACTTTCTAAAAGTACGGTTACCAATGCCTGGTGGGTTTGCGCGGCCACAGGTCTGTAATATGATACGGTATGAAAAGAACTGTGCCTAACATTTACAAATTCAAGCACTATGTTAAAAAAAAATATTTATTATTGCTAAAAAAAATTACGCTTATCTCGCAGTCAAAGGCAAATTAAACTGCAGCTCTACGGAAAGTATCAAAGTGTTCACAGCGTTATGTAGTACCACACAAAGAGTCCTCACTACTTTTATTTTAGGTGATTAGGCAGTCCATGCAGTCATCTTAGGTAAAAACCAAAAGTTGGCCTTGTGCATTAATAAATGTCTACAATGCTGCTCTACTTCAGTTACATTCTTTCTAAATTCCGAGTCGAACTTTTCCTTTAAGTACAAGACTCTACTAGTAAGGCTAATGATATATGAAAGCGCTGAGAATAAAGTGCCGAGCGAAAGTTAACTAACTGCCAAATTTTCGCGTCTACACATCACTTCCAATTTCTTTCTGGAAAGTAGACGAGCATGCTAACAAACGATGCGACCAAGAAAGGAAACTATTACATGTGGGAGTAGTAGAATGTAATAAAAAATAATAATAATGAAATTAGTAGTACCACTCATAGTTTCCAAGTTGTCCGGGAAAACTTTCACTAAATTGCTAAATTAAATTATTTAGACGCACATTCTAAAATTTACAGCATTTGACAAACGCCAGATCGTATTTCCACACCACTCAACAGTAGCGCGTAGCGGCAGCACGGAGCTCAACTAATGAAATGACATCGTTCTAAAAGCATACCTAGATTTAATTTGCCTCAGGAATGAATGAAACTAGCTATTCTTCACTTTTTAAAGAATTTTCGTGTGGAGTATAAAATACAATAGTGGTACAATCGAATATTACTTCTGTTGTCCGCTCCTAGTCATTGTTGTATATGTACTGCTGCCTCATCACATATCCAGCTATTTGCTGTTCAGTGAATTTGTATTTTGTCAAAATGCTGATGTCAATTAGCTCTTGTTCTCACCAATGCCATAGACGCGCGTAGGAGCAAACACTGAGCACTAGGTCTATTAACTTCTTTTAGCCTGTACAAAACAAGCAAAAATCCAAACGGCGACATTGAATAGTGAAAGCCCGTCTTTTCTGACGAGAATATAGTGACATATTCAATATTAGCGTGGCATCTACAATCTATATGGCTATTGCAGACAAAATAAATTGTATTGTTATTCTGATGAGTGCTGCCTACGTCAACGATTTGAAGATATTATGCATCTACGTAGGTATCACTTCATACTACACCGTCTCGTCGGAAATTTTTAGTAGTCGCTAATCACTAAATCAACGTGTAAGGACGAGTCAGCTTTAGACTTGAAGATGAAATCTATAGATTCTATAGGAAATTGTACAGGAAAAATATATATACGCAGTAATTAAACGAAGCACCCGAACTAGTAAACAGTGAAGCGTTTATTTGTACAAAACCAATACATCAACCAGTAGAGTTTATGACCGTGAACGTGCTTAATGCTCAAACCAGTAGTAGTGGTGGAAGTTGCCATTAGAATTCTCATTTTTAGGACAAGAATTTGTGACTGATGGTGTGATTCTCATCTTCCCACACTACAGAAAAATAGCTACTGCATATGCACACCATTTATGAGATACATAGAGGGACACGAAATAGTTATTTATTGCCAAGAAAAAAAAAACAATTTCCCTGTCATCTACTGCTGACATCTGCCATTTTACCTGCTCTCCTACAATATCGAGTTGTGTACATAAAAGCACGGAAAAAGGGCACAAAAGTTAAGGTCTAAAATTCAACCTTGTGAAAAATCTATTTACAAAATTAAGGCCTAAAATGTGGTACTGCTGCAAACATCAAACAAATTTCCTCACTCCTTCCGTCCGTAAATCATATGCTGGAAGTAAAAGTACTTGTGAAGGTCTACTAAAAGTTCCTGCGTGTTAATACTTTACGTACATGCACTATAGCTTGAAGTTACTTACACAGACGAGTATACGCTGAGAGTAAAAACACCAAACTTTATTTACTGGAATGCACACAGTTCACAGTTGCAATTAATATAGACGAAAAAGCATTTCCTGTGGAGAAGATTTTTTGACACTGCTTCAAATCATTTTTAGAGTTTCCTTTTTTTTATTTCCTACTATCCATTGGCGCACTTTTAAGCCGCCTCTAATAAATCTGATACAACACAACCACTATTTCGAGCCAGCTTCGTCACACTTTCTGTCAATGTCAAAATGAAATGGTTAAAACTAAAGGCGAGTGGAGGAGTATGAGACCTTCCTCGAGGAAGTCACATAACACCACACATCTCTCTGGCGGTGAGCCGAGGAAAAAAAACAGAATTCTCTCGTAAAAATACTACTTTTTGATCACACACACCATCAAAAATAAACAACAACACGCCATAAAAGCTATGTTTACACTTGGGTTGGAATGAAAATGCCAATGACAACTTTTTTTTACTACTAAACTGAATTACTGAGTCACTTTTTTATATTTCTCCTCATCGGAGCGGAGCCGACGTATGTATGCACCTAGAGAGGTACGTAAATAAGCACTGAACAAGTGAAAAACCGGACAGTATGAAGTCTATTGCAAAAA
This sequence comes from Acrocyrtus sp. NNG-2020, assembly GCA_027744115.1. Lineage (NCBI taxonomy): Eukaryota > Metazoa > Arthropoda > Collembola > Entomobryomorpha > Entomobryidae > Acrocyrtus > Acrocyrtus sp. NNG-2020. Next base: position 11,871 of record JAHZND010005689.1, read on the forward strand.
AAACCACCTCCACTCCACCGCACCACACACTTGGTCGCCAAACTATTAATGCAGGGATTCCGCTGCTATATTCGCCTTGCTACTTCTCTGGTTTTACTACGAATATTGAGTGTGTACAGAGCAAACACGTACAACAATACGTGGTCTAATCGAAATGGATTTCGTATTATTTTGTCCAACTCTATTTAGCAGGCTGTGAGTGCGGTGCGGCTACAGCAAGCCATTGAGAATTTTGTGATGAGATGAGAATGCGAGAAATAGCATATTTTTCACACAAAATGATATATATATACCTAATATACATGTATGTATATACAGTTTTCCTTGTCCGTTCTGCAGCCTGAGCTCTCAAAAAAAAGCTATAGGGATATTAGGGCTATATTATATGTATGGGCATAAAAAGTACAGAAAAAAAAGAATTTTTCGTATCAGCAGCAGTCTTTCCTTTATTTTACCATTTTACACACGCACTTGGAGAAGGGAACACTCTGGTCTGGTGTGTTTTCAGAAGTTCTATAGGAATGTTTACGGACCGACAATGCAATCTGAATTGTGATGATGTACGCCGAATGAAAAGGCTTGGTAAACAATGGTGAGCGAATGAATGAAGTCAAAGAACGAGGAGCATGAGCATATGCATAACATTATTATGCATTGTATTGTGGTGCAGTAGTATAGAGGCAAAGGCAGAAAATAAAAGAAGCTGCAGCAGCAAAGCGTCATTAAAATTTTTCGTACGAAACCACCACATGTTCCACTTACTTCCACCACCACTCACTACGTACTTACTCCACAGCTCAAAATTTTTCAGCAGAGTCCTTAATACTTTACCATTTTTTGCCATTTACTGCACTTTCAGCACTAGTTCCCACTTTTCCCTAGTTTGATATAAACTTATTATAAAGGCTGTGCATATAATGTGCCTAGTATTGCAAAAGCACCTGCATATCATCGGTCAAAGTACAAGACTAAATGCTCTTTAGCTGCCTGCCGTGCTAAGAACAATGGGGAAGGTGTAATTGCTCGGGGACGATGCTTAATGCTTGAAAACAGCAGCAAGTTTCTAGCAGATACTATGAAATGAATATGAAAAAAGGTTTTTTTATGCTTGCCTGCAAATTTGCAATGTTAATGAGCCAGTGTGCTGCTAAGATTTTATATCTTTTTAGAAGAGGTCAGGTAAAAAAGATGATTGCTCAGGATATTGACCGCAATTTTATTAAATTGTTCTTGCCTGTGTGTAGTGGAAAAATTTACATTGCAATGCATAGAGATGCTAGAGATGACATGATGGAGAAGTATAAAAAAAATCTTAACTGGCGCTATCAAGAAAGTCGATGCAGTCGGCAGAGTTCACAGCTCGTGTCAAAAACTTTGTTTTTAGTGCATGAGAATATGAGTATATGAAACGCGTTGGATAATGAAAAAAGTAGAAAGTGCTGGAGTGTGTAATAGGGCATATACAAAACAGGACATGTTTTGACATTAAGTTTAACGCAATTACCTATTCATGATTTATCGTGAATATTTCATCACTCCATATATTTTAAAATGTTTTATGGCTTGACACTGCTCTGCTTACAAGCGATCGTTTGTGCAGTCTTAAGGATTGTAGCCACGCATTTTCATGAGTTTTTAATTAGCCTGGGATTAGTATAAGATTGCGTCTTGGAGTGCTACCAGATTATGAAGAATGAGTGGCTGCGCCATGCGAAAACCGTTTTTAATTTACAATATGAATGCTCATAGTTGCCTAAACACTCCCGCTTTATGATGTTTGCAATTGATCTTAGCTCTTTCACTAAGACACCAAACTGAAATGGATATGGATCAAAGTGTGGGAAAGAAAAGTCCCCTGAACGATTTGGTGTTATCATGAGGATTAAAAAAGCAATTATTTTTAAGCGCTCGGCACGTTTTTATAGCGTGGGTCGCCTCAGCCTCCTACTAATAACCATTAAAGCGACATAGCTGCGCAAAAGAGCCAACCATTAGTTCTCAATGCTAATATTATAAACAAGCATGTATGTGAGCCTGTGAATTCATACGATCTAATCCAAAAGCATAACATCCTTTGATTCAAAATAATGATCTTTCTTAATTGCACCACTAGTAATCCTAAGAACAGGAAGATGAGATGGGCGAAATTGAGAAATAAGAAATTAGCTGTTATGTACCTACCTATGTTGCATCATTTCACCGCATAGGGTAAGGATTAGACTCTTTTGGTTGCAGGATTTTGAAACGCTATGATAGTTTGTATGAATTTAACAGAATTTATGAATAGAACTTGAACTGGAATCAAACCGAAAGAATTGCGTCTTTGTAAATTTTCTTCATGAATTCGTAACGGCTACTCTCGAAGAAACTTAAGTTCAAGAGCTTAAGTTTTTTTATGGTGAAATAACGCAGCTTGTTTTGTACATCGAGTAAAACATTAGAATGTGTAAAATGCATAAAAAACTTATTTGAAAATCGTCACGTAGGCATTTAGGTACGGCCAAATATTTCTTGCAGTGACTTTCAACTGCTATAAAAAGTAGGTCCAAGATCATAAGTGTAAGGTATGCGTTAAATTTTGTGTGAGAATACTGAGAATTGATTTAAAATGCACTCGAATACTACTATATACATATCGCTTAAGCATAATTATTGGACAACAAATTACTAAATTAAAAAGTCCTTTGAAAGACGTACTACGGCGTAGTAAGTATATAGGTATGTCAAGTATTCGACACGTCGTCAGAAAACTGGTATGTAAAAATTGTAATTTAGAAATTTAGTGTTTTTTACTTTCATCACAGACATTAACTAAATGATCGTAGCTGCAACGCAATAAAGTAATTAAATAAAATGCAAAAAATGACTGATGAAATTCAATATTCTCTACTTATTATGGTGCCAATTCAAAGTCTCATCGGAAACTACATAAAGTGTAACAATTTTGGTGACAGGTGAGGTGTTGATGAATATACAACCTCATTACGGAACGGAAGAATGTCGTAGCCAATTCAGAAATGACGCAGCTGCAGATGGTACGCTTAACCTATTTATGTAGGTAATTTAAACTGATTAATGGACACCTTTAGCGAAAAGCTAAGTTGACAATGACATAGAAGTGGTTTGAGTCATAGAATCTCACAATGCCGATGTGGAGTTGATGACAGGCAGATGTAACTTGTCTGCCATTCTTACGTAATTAATATCTAAATCACTCATAAGCTAAGCAAGCGTAATTGAAGTTGTGATTCTACATAAGACAAAATGCTACAACGGCAAAGTGCAAGAGCAAATAAAATCAAAAGTTCATGCTGATAAGTGACAACGTGTTGATAATTTTGTTTACGATTATCGTTTAGCAAAAACGTTCGCATGAAAATGTACTTGAGTGCAAATAAGGTACTTTAAAAAAAATAAAAAGCTTAAAAATAAATCAGCCAATTTACCTCACAGAAGTTTAAAGTAGAAAAGTCGCAGTTTTTCCTCATATGCACCTAAAAAACTAACTTCAGTAACACTTTTTTTTCCTTAACTGCCGTCCAACCACTATCTTCTTTGAGAGTGCAGTTGTCTAGCTGAAAACCGATTAAATGAAGTTATTACAGTGGCCGTAAAAATGATACATATTATTTCACAAGTTGGTATAACCTTCAACGATATATATGCCCTATGTTTTCTCTGTTCGAGTATTTAGTGCATAATATGATGTTGCAAAATTACTAGGTAGTATAGGTACTATGTAATACTAATACAGATAGTCTAAACAGAATAATAGTTGATGTGCCAATCAAGTATCAAAAATGCTTAAACCTATAAATGTTAATACAGAGTAGCACCAAGGAAGTGTCATTCCTCACAGAGTCACCAAATTAATAGTTCTTGTTCTTACTTTAAGCACATGAAAACAGTGGGTGAAAAATGAATAATCGACCGAAAATTGAAAAATGTCACCCCCTAATTAAAGTTGTTAAAAATTCTTTAGTGGATTTTCCAATAATTCCTCTTGATTAAAAATTTGAACTATGTTAAGGTGTTCTAAATATCATACATTTACCTTGCTAGAGACGGACGGGCCGAGATGAAACTTATAGAGTAGCCATAGTTAGCAATGACCTTATATGAATGTTTTGTCTTCAAATTGTAAACATTTTAGCTTCTTGGAAACCAATAATTTGCTTGAATACATATACAATAAGACCCTATTTCTGCCAACTATGTATTCAAAACAGAAAAATGGCTCTCTCAAACTTTTAAAATGTGCAATAGACCAATCTAGGTATAGTAGTATGTATTATGCATGTGCAGCAACCTCGAGATAACTTTAATCTCTCATTTGTGCATAACGCAGATATCTTTCTCATTGTTCTTTTACTGTCTGCGCTCTCTACGAAAATTAATCTTGTTGTATAATATCTGCTTATAATGAAATTTCAATTTTGTCGATTAAATTAATTACAACGCTATTTAATAGACTAAAATGATGAAAGGGATTGTACAACAAAATACGCTCATATCACTACAAACATGTCTACCCTGGTGTCTTTGCACATTCTCATTAATTTAATTACCTAGTAAGTATGCACTGTTTTCGATGTATGACCGCTGATTTTTCGCATAGCTAACTATGTCGATTAGTCTGGATTGGTTTGGATGGATTTATCTCACGAAATTTTTTCAGCGGAAAGTATTTGTTTGACTCGGCATACCTACTCCAAATGATGCATAATGTACGATCATCGATTCCCCACTACAATAATTATAAATTCTGCAATAGCAGCTTTAAGCGTTAGGAGGCGAGAGGAAATATAATTTTAGCCACTCCTCACTCCTGCAACATATCTTTTTCGTTACCACATGTTAGATGTTAAAAAATATTACTTTATCTTGACTTTTTCTTTTAATTTATTTTAAATTTTTTAAACTCTTCTCCGTATAGTACTTAACCTCGACGTCATTCTCTCCGTTTCATTTAAATATGACTTTATCTATAAAAAAACTAAATTGTGGAATTCCACCGAGTTGAGTGCTAGCTTGAAAATGCAAAATATTTGAGGTGGGACACCTCCAATAAATTCGTCTTAAAATAAAAATAACATCCACTTGCCCTTCAACAACATTTCTCCAATAGTGACGCATTAAATTGAAATGCAAGAATGCACCAGCGTTCTAAAAGCTTTAAAAATGAATTTGGCAGAATAGTTTTTTTTGTGGTAGGCAAGACGTAATTGATGTATAAATCTGTATCAATGTCTTATTACTGGTTACCTTATTGGAAGCTGCTTCCGTGTAGAACACTCAACTTTATCGCTATTAGTATCACCAAGGATTTCATAGCCAGTAGTAAGAAAAAAGTTGAGTAAATGTTGACTCCTTGAGAATTACTGTAGATGAAGTATGGATAAGCTTTCTCTGGCGATGTGGCTCATTCCCATAAAACTTTCAAGTCAAGAATTTGACGGACGGACAACTATCAGTGCTGTCCTCCAATTCACACCAAAACAAAAGGTTCTCGAGCTCTCGAGCTCCCACAGATTCAAGGCGGCAACGCACCTTTTACGTATGTAATGGAGTCTTCTTAGATTTGCAACAGCAAATTTATACAACCAACAACCAACTGAATTATTATTAGGACGTATTTCTAATATGTACGCATTTGAGCAGAGAGAACAGGAAAGGAGGAAACCCAAAATGCTACTGTGGATGTTCAATGCTGCTGCTCCTCCGCAAAAAACTCCTTCCGTCTTCTCCGTCAGGGCTGAACTACATTTAGTCAGCCAGTTAGCAAAGTACACATATTGCTGTGCAGACTGTGGAGGCTTTGGAAAAAGCAATGTGACGTCATCATGATGCCAAATGTACTCGATCAGTGAAATGTAGCTGAGCAATTGTACCCGACCCATATTCCGAACTTTGCTTCGGTTATATACGCCATTTCACGTAACCTATACTTAACTACATTGCGGCTTTAGCGTGGGAATGAATTCGTAAGACTGGCTGAAAGGACACCCTGTGACAACGTTGCATGCGGAGTTTACCTTGCAGAGCTGCGGAGTCTGTATCAGCCTCAAAACTAATAAAAAACTGTTTAGATAGCTAAACTCTACTTTAGATAGTCTTTCCAAGTGACAACCCCAGCAATATTTGTAGTGAGCTTTGCATGTACATACTTTAATCAACGCATTTTATTCATCTTTTGAAGTAATAACCTCTAAAAAAATTATATAAACGTAACGTAGCAATATTATGCAGCGTTCCCCCTTTTCTTCCCTGATCTCCACAAACTTAGCTAAGCATTAGTGCACCTCTTGTGTGCATGCGACATGTAGCCGGAGAAGCCCTTTTAGAGATCACGGAAACTTTTCTCTAACCGAGTCCTCTAACCGACTTTTCTGTGAGTAGCAACTTTTGTCATTTTTCCTCACAATTTGCTCCGTTCACGGGACACATGCAAGCATGTCATGAACATATGAATTAGCACATCATTTCTCCTTAATAATTCTACAAAGGTCGGGAATTTTTTTGACAGATTATGATTACAGCAAGCATTTTTCATACGTTAAATCCTGAAATGCTGACAACATCCCGAGCAAACTCGCAAATAGCTCGTATCATTCATCGTCTTCATTAGCCCACTGGAGTGGTATTTCTGCAAGTGTGCAGCTGCTAGAATACAGTAGTAGCTGTGTATAATATATACTCCTACAAGAATGTAGAAACACATCAAAGATTTATACATAACGGACATATTAAGCAAAATGCGACAGTGGTACTAGAGCAAGCTCTAGAGAAGATCAGTTCGATTGGCGGTTTTTTTATTTTAATACAGTTTATTTGGTCAATACTAATTAACATATAAATAAGTACTTAGTACCTAAATAAATTTGCAGCAACAACAAAATGCCTTCATGTAATTTCCTGTTTGTTTTTGTTTCGTTCATATTGTCCTAACAATACGCATCAAATTTTCAATTAAGTAATTACATGTTAATTTTAGTAGGTATGTACACACATAGATACAAAAGGTTTTTGTAACAGTTGATTGTCCAAAGACAAATATATTTTTTTAACTATCACAATAGCTTTAACAGAGGTAATACATATATGAAGGTGTGTAATTTATACATGACATCGTTTCACAGGAATAGTAGAAAACAAGGAAAATTTGGCAAGGTTTACATACGGAAGGACTATACATTTTAGTAGGTACACATTTTTGAATAAAGATTCACAGATTTAGTTTTCAGTTTTCAAACAGTGATGATCTTAGGATAAGGAAAATACGGTAGTTTGACTTGAAGGTAAATTTGGTGCGAGGTTTCTCGCAAAATCTAAGTTTTAGGTGAAATACAACAGAAATGAATAACAATGTATTTGATACTGTACAAAGTGCTAACTAAAGATTTATTTCCCATAGTTGAAGTGTTTGTTGAAGGGACTCATCGTACCATTTCTTTTTGGCAGGATCTCGGAAGACGACGTCTAAAGTCTTGAGTTCCAATCCTAACAGTCCGTCAGGTTCGTTGTTCAGGTACTTCTCAACTCGACGGACTAACTCAGCATTATCGTGCATTTTAAAAATATTGGGGTACACAGAGAAGAGGAAGCGAATTGTCAGTGCCTCCCTAACCGCTTGCGTCGTGTGAGGGCTAGAATTTAATATCATCACTTTCCCCATATGCTTTACCCATAGTGGTAGTAGATATGGCAACTTGAAATCATAGCAAAAAAATATTTCAAAATTAGAAATGCAATAACAAGTCGAATTGTATTCTTGCACAAACAATTTGCATAATGATTATTCTCAAATAATAAACAGACCTGCGCCATATAGCTCGAGCGAATCCATCCGGTCTCG
>JAHZND010005690.1:0-13035 GCA_027744115.1 Acrocyrtus sp. NNG-2020
CATTTTAATTACCTTTCAGAGGTGGTGGTGTCGGCATCACAGGTTTCCTGTCCTCACCCTCTGGTGTCAATTCCCTCTGTTGATGGCGTCCATCACCCTCTACAAAAGAACAAAAAAAAAGAAAATGGTCTTGAGTTAAATGCACACACGTCACCATTTAATAAAACGTTCTCCCTTATCAGATTAATTTTCTTCTAAATGCAGCCAATACCACATCCCTGACATGGGAAAGTCAATCCTGCTCAATAATTAAACGACTTGGACACGATCACTCCATCATCCATCCTCTAACCCTTTTCAGAGTGAAATGCGAAAATGCCCAGCATGCACAATGCGTCAATCTCATTCAGCTTTTTTAGTCCTCCTTTCCGCTCATTTAACCTTGTCAACGTCATCAAGTACAGAGAAGGGACTTGAAGACAAAGAATACCGAATCTTGCCAATTCACTAGAACGGCAGCCAGTTAGCATTTTAAAAAGGGAAACTAATGTATACATTTACATCAACATCATTTTTAACTTGTCCTTATATAACTCTCCAACGCAAGAAAAATATTTTTTTTTCAATTATTTTTTTAGTAGAACTGAAAGAAACTTTTACAGAAAAAAAAATTATATCAGTCAGTAAGTCAGTAGTTTATCGGCTGTAACATTACTGAACATATTACTCCTCTAATTACTGAAGGATACATATCTGCAAGTGCTCAGTTCGTGTGAGTGAACAGAAAAATCCTTTTCATTACGCGTATGCGTATGCCCCATCGTAGTAAAGAACATGAGAAAAAAACGTGGATTTTTTACAATAATTTTTTATACATATGAAATGAAAATATTTCACACAGGTGTAGAATGTGTGTGATCTGAGAGAGAAGTGGGCAGCGGAGTGAGACCTCAACAGGCAAAAGTTGTAATAGGAATTTTAACTTACGCTTACCAAAGTCAGATGAATATATTTTCATACATTTTTTCCCGTCAAGGATCAGTGAACCGACAATGCAAAAAAATAATGTTTTTCTGTGATTGTCTATGAAAAAAAATTTATAACGTATACCGCCATACCAACACTCTATACAACCACCGACTATTTATTTTGTTGCGTACAGATGAAATAAATTGATAAAGGGAATGCTAATGCAACGTGGAGTGGTCAGAGATTTTTTTAAAAGGGTTTGCAAAACTGAATTCTGATTTTCTCATTCTGACAGAAAAGAGTTACACTCATTTGCGAAAGGAATTGGGAAGGAAGGTTATAAACTCTCACTAAAAGCCTGAAGATAAATTACACGTACGCAAGCGCATGCCTACTGTTTTCAGGAAAGTTTATGAAAACTAATTTTACAGCAATGTTGTACTCTGATTTTTTTAAAAAAATGTAATTAATTAGTGAGATCGGTTTTGGGCTGTTTTTTAAAATAATTTGCATTTTCCGCTCACATATCTCTATAAAAGCTGCAAAAATCCTTTCGTGCCTCAATTTTTACTATCCTTTGACCGCTGTCACAAAGTGAGACATTGCTCTTGATATTTTTTTTTCATTAGACGGGATTGATTGCCGAGGGAGCAGCTGCAAACTGCCTTTTGCCAATTATCAATCAAAACAAGCCAAGTAGCACTAACTGGGAAAAGCTGTCTCAACTCTTCTCGTTAAGAGTTCATAAAGCACACATTTATGAGTTTTTTTTGCATTGTTGCGTTCGTTCTCACACAGAGAACACTTGTAACTCCGCCCTGCAGTCTACCTCCCCCATTATCTCCTTTTAATGTATTCATTAGGAAAATTAATAACGCATTTTATCTGTACCATCATCGACCGTCTCTTTCGCTGTTTTTTGCTTTAATTAAACTGGGAAACAAAAAAAAGGAGGACAACCCGTCGCTTTTCCCAGAGAGAGCGTTGACTATATAGTCCCTATACACATTTCATAATTTTTAAAATTCAAATAAAAAAAAATATTTCTGAGCTGCACGTTTCAGTACTAGAATTTGTTAAGTCCTCTTACTCAACCCATATTACGTGAGTGGGTAAGTCACTGAAAGTGCCTCGTGAGAGGAGTGTTATTCTCTACGCTGAAGAAATTATTATTATTTTTTTTGGAATGCCAGTTAGATATATATGCTAGACCAATTCAGATCATTCTCATCGTCAACACGATCATCATGATGGTGGATATGTGTGCTCTGTCTTGTGTCATTTTTTTCTGCTGAGGAGTACAAGTCTGCACACCAGAGAAATGTCTGTTCCGGACTTGTACAATTTATTTTTTCAAATGATATCCTCCTCTGCCCATCTGCTATCCTGAGACTGTCAATTGGCAGACAATATTCCAATTAGGCTTTAATAAAATCTATGAAAAGACACGAAAAGCACTTTTTCCAGCTTACAGCTCACCCGCCACAGTTTCGCACAACTCTCAATGAAAATGAATTGCTCCTGCTAAAGTGGGATGATGATGACAACGTCCCGATTTTCCTCTACCACCAGAAAAATGAAACGTCTGCTTTTAATCTTTTTTAGTGCTTTTCGTGCATTTCCAAAGCCTGAAAACCAACTCCAGTAACTTATTATTGGGCGGCGGTGCTCACTTTAAAAAAAGCAGCCATTTAATGGCTCATTGTTCTAGAGAAAAAACGGGCATTCAAGTGCACACTTTCATCTTAAACAGGAAAGGTTTTTTTGTTACCAAATTTTTCAGAAGGAGTACTCGTTTTTGTTTTTGTAGAGTGTTACCCGAAACCAAAATTATTTTCACTCCCTTTTTATTGCACCACGTCGCAGTTACGCTCTGTTTTCTCAATAAGCAGATTGTATTTCGAGAAGATTTGGGATGACGAATGGATGAATAATATGTTTTCTCTGTGTGTGTATATTTCCAAAATGAATGGAGAGTGTCGGTGCGGTGGTGGTGGTAATTCCGTCATAGATGGTGACGCAAGCCACCAGCCACCAGCCACCCGACCCCTCTCATTTCAGAATCTCTATTTGATGCAGTTGGAAAAAGGGGCGTTCAGGGAGAGAAGAGTGGATGAGACGGGGTGAAATTCTCAATCTCTCTCTCTCTCGTCCCATTTACTTTCCACGCGAGAGGGGAGCAAAACAAAAAAAAACAGAATAAATCCAGAGCAGGGTAAAATTGCGCTGCGACGGCCGTACCTTAATTGAGTAATTGTTGGTGACGAGCACACAGAAATCAGAGGAAGCATAATTTTCCCTATCTATCTATCTCTCCCCAAAAGCTAGCATTTCCGAAAATGGTTATTTTGCCCAATTGAATTTTTATGGGTTTTGTAATGAGGAAATTACGAGAATTTTTTTTTATCATGATCCTTTCTCCTTCCCTCCCCTTCAACAGGAAAGCTTATTTACAATGCCTGGAAAGCTCTTCACTTTTTTTTAGTAATTATGCACATAATTCTCTGGATATCGAGCAAATAAAATGTATTCAAGTCCATGAGCGATGAACCTAAGAAAATATTTAAAAAATAAGATTTTCCTCCTTCCATTTTCTCCCTCTCTACTGCTGACTGTTGCATGCAACAGGTTCACAATTCAGAAAAATTGGCTGGGATTGCATTCACTCTGCACCCACCGTATTCCAGCAGAGTGTCCAATCCACCACAGATTTTTAAGCAGATTTTTTTCCCTCTGTGTGTTCGCTCCTACAACATTTCTACATTTTGTATCCGACTACTGACAGAGAGAGGTTAAAACGCGAAGGAGGAACAACATGAAACATCCGCCGGGTTCTCTGTTTTTTTCATGATGACGGCACGTCATGCCATCAATCCATTTACCATTTTTCAGAGAGTTTTTTAAGTGGGGAGTTTATAGAAATGAAAAGCAGAGCTCTCTCCCTCTCTCAGCTCTCCGCTGCTCTCTGCTCATCATCCTCATCCTCCCATCTTCTCGTCACTCCACCACATCATCATTACATAACTACGCAATCCCAGCACATATTACAAAACTGAGAGAAAGGATTAAACTCCTTCTCCTCTCACCAGTTACCGTCACCACACCAAGAGACCCGAAAATTGGTACACAGCAACAGCTTGCAGCAGCCACCTTCTCTCTATTTCCAATTCACAGAGAATTTCATTACAGCATTTTTTTTCTAAAAAGGTGTAATCTCTATAACCAACCACTTTTTTCCATATGCTTTGCCTAGTCATTTCATTCCAATTGGAAAAAAAATATTATCCCTTTGCTTTTCCCTCGCATTTAAAAGAGTTTTTTTCCCTGAGCTTTCAACTCTACAAAGGAAAAATGCATGTTTTTGCAGAAGCGAGTGTTTTTTTCCATACAGCGCCATCACCATTTTTATATTTCCTTTCCATGTGGATGCTTGACGCTTGCATATTATATTTTTTTTGCTATCTCCTCCCACAAAACTGTGGAATGGAGGAGAAGGAATCAAAGTTTCATTCCCGAGTGGTGACTGGTTCGGTTCTCTCGCCTACTTCGTATCCGCTCACATCATTGTCAAAAAATCCATTATTCTTTGCGCTTCTCTCAGCACAAAGTATAAAAATATAAAGCTTACTTGCTACTCCATTTATTTTCCATTTCCTCGTCCTATCTCCATCTTCATATTGCAGTGACATTATACTCTCTATGGAACATTTTTTTTACCATTTCGTCATCTGGATGTGCCCAGTTTCCAGACAAAACAAAAACGTTTTTAAACAGTAATTACCCTTTTCTAATCTACTATGCCGATTAATTACTGCGAAAAACTACCCAACTGCAGTTGGATGAATCACCATAGCTTCGCCATTTTTAAGAGAGTTAAAATGAAATGGCTTTCTCAGCTCTTTTTTTACGACCCTTTAGTACAACCACGATTGAATTACTCAAAAGTTATTAATTCTCATGTCCCATAATCTTTAAAAACATTTATTTCTACTGTGTAGACACGATAAAAATGAGATATAATATGCCCATTTAGAAGTGAGCATGGCTCATTCCCCAATCAAAATGATTTCATCGGGAAAGCTTGCAGACAAAATTTTTATTTTGGTATTCATTTATATAACTCTGATACATCAACAAAAAATCTTTGTTTCCTCGGTAAAGAGGAAAAAGGAGTCGCTTTGCTAAACCGCTACTATCAACTGAAGCTACTGATGATATCGTGAATGGCGATGATGGTGATGATGAATGACTGTAGTTGTGCTGTTTTGTACGTTATCGATCCCCTTACAAAAAATATATATAAAAGGAAAGGAAAGATTGTCTGGAAGACATTTAGCAAGCATCATTCTCATTCTCATCATCATCGTCATCTTCATCCTCATAATCACGTATCCTCTTACAAAAGGAATAATACCACCAGGTAAGCTACCTACACAGACACCACCACCAGAAAATTTTTTTTAGTACTGCGTAGTTTAGGTCACGGGAAAAACGTCACCCAAACGGTTTTGTTTTGTCAACGCTGTAACGCGAAAATTTGTTTTTGTGGGAATATTAGTAATTCCACGTGTCAGTTTCCACCTATTTTCCGAAACAGTTTTTTCTCTGAAGGAATTACTTTGCAATGATTGATTTCAGTTTCTTTTTATTTGCAGGCGATTATCCCTTGGAATTTAGAGCGTGTTCTACTGCGCACAAACAGACAGAGTGAGAAACGTACATAGTTTTATCCGGACTTACGAGAGCACTTTTTTTAAACCCATCAATTAAAATATAAGTTTGTCTTCTTGACCTTAAAAATATGTATCTCTGGCTGGGATGGGGAACAGCTCAAAAAATCAAACGTATTTAGTGTGTCTCTGCTTTTGCCAGCACATTTTATCTTTCTGCCGAACCCATCCCATTCCAACAGAGGCTAAAACCCATCCTAAGCATATAATACCCACTTGTCTGGGTATTTATACTTGGCGCTTGGGGGAATTTTTTTATTCTATAAGAACTCTACACTTCCAATATTTTACATCCCATCAAATATCAAATAACTGCAGAGGCAGTTATGTATTTTTTAATCACCCATAATATATGAAAAAAATTTCCCCGTTCGCAGCTCCCAAATCTGGTTCGCGGCCATAAACAAGAAGCAGTTTTGTTTTGATGAGATTCAAATAAGAAAAACTGATTATCTGAGAAAGATCAAAAGCCACCAAGCTCCCACCTATACAATACAACTGTTTGTGAAAAAAGTTATTTTTCTTACTGCTGCTACCTTATTTTCTGCGTTTCTCCGAATCGGAATGAACTATTTTTTAATGCGATGACATTGCATTAATCACATTGAAGGCACGTGCAGATGTTTAATTCAGCTAGAAATGCGCAGAGCTTCTACGGATAGGCTAATTTTTATTTGAAGAAGTAAAAATTGCGTAAAGCATGTATCCCTTCCACGGTGGGAGCAGTTAGCCAACCAGTTACAAAATAACTTTTTCTACGTTCATCTGGATAGAAAATGGAAACGTATTTTTATTTTCCAGGGAGAAGATTGCATCACCCAACCCGAGGAGATTTATACATTTTTTATCATTTCGTAACTCTATTGGATCTCTCTAGGAAATCGGAGCAGCCCAGCGTTTGCTCCTTCATCCTTCAAAACGTGTTTTCTTACTGATGCTTTGCCAAATATCGGTTTCACTTCCATTTCCATCCTCTTTAAAGTATCATCCTCAAGTGATTCACGATAATATTTAATCTCTTTTCCATAACTCGCCTCATCATCATCATCTCCAAAGCGAGAGGAAAAAATTGTTTATTTTCCAGAAAGGAGATATGTTTTTCACTCGCTGGATTTTTGTATCAAAACCGACAGCGAAAACAGAGCCCACAGCTCTTGACGGAGAAAAGACCTCGAATCGAGTAGAACTTGCAAGACATAGTATGGATATGACGTGGCTATACATTTTTTTTAGTCAATGAGCTCATCATTTTACGAGATGGAGAGATTGTGATGATGAAACTGTTTATTTGTGTTTCTGCCCACAGATGATCATCCTCACTTATCATCTTCATTCTTCACTCATTTTCCATTTTCCCTCCAATAAAACACTTTCAGGCTAATGAAGTAGATGGGAAATTTTTCTTATGAAATGCTACACACTCCACATCGCTTCCTTTCCCCTTCAATTTCAGACCAAAAAATTTTCTCCAAATTTTCTGCACATTCTCACGTTAAAGTCCATCACACAAGATGGGATTGAGTAGTGAACACTTCCAAGAACCTGTAATAATTTCACGATGGCATTGCTAAACCAATAAACATTTTTTTTCAGAAGAGGTAAAACGCCACTTACATAAGTTACGTTGCAATTGCTATATGGGTCATCCAACCCATTCCACGGATAAATGTAAACTTTTCAGAAAAAAAAATTGACATGTTTAACGATCTGCTCAAATACACATCCATTTCATACGTTTTTTTCATTCAAAATGTTTTCAGAGAATACTTTTATTTAAGTACGGCTGGCGTGACAGAAAAAAAAGCCTACGAGAGAGAGAAAGATTCCAGATCAAATTCAAATTTCATTTTATTCCAGTTGCACAGGTCGCAGCTGGCAAAAACCCTGCTCGTTTCAGCTCTCATTTTTTTCTGTACACGCGTGCCTGTCTTTTGGATTAAAATAACAGCCCCTTTTTCTAGAAATTTCCGTATATCCTTCCACATATCTCTCCCACATTTCAAATGCATGAGAAGCACAAAAGCTACGTTTTATCAACTTTGCAAATTTAAATACTTTAAGGAAACAAAAAATAATGTGGGCATCATTATGCCATCCTATGACATTACGTGTAGGATACACTAAAACCATTTTATTATATGTACCTCGCAAATAAAAAAAGCCATGCAAAGACTTTTTTCGCTTCTTGACCTTCTAAAAATGATACATCCTTCAGGGGACTCTTGAAAAAGAGATTTTATATTTTATTTTTCTTATAGCATCCACATCCTATATTAGGCGCGCTAAACTCCCGTCATTTAACTGAGAATTCAACCGCGTTATAGTAACTGGTTTTCGAGGTCAGCGAATACACACAGCGCGCGAGGCTTCACAAAAGTAGCCTTCAGAGAGTGGGACTGTGACTGCGAGCTTTACAGCACTGTACAGCATTGTGAAGGAGCACACCACAAGAAATCCATTTTTTTCCTCTCTCGCGCACCAAAACCAAGCTGAGAAAGGAATGCAATGACGCCTTTTTCTTGCAATTTCATAATGGATTTAATAACATCGACAACAACTTGAATTTACCTATTTAAACTCTCGGATATTTTTCCCCAAAAAATAAAAAAAAATCACAGACTACGAAAATCTGAAAATTCAAATTAATTATGTCCATCCTATTTTTAACTACAGTAAGAACCTTCAACAACCTCATTTAAAAAGAAGCAAAAATCTTATTTTTAACCGAGAGCACTCTACAAGAAAAATAAAATGCCGAAATATTTATGTGTGCGCAATCGCAATCCTTATAATTTTTTTTCTTCTTTCTTTGCTCAGGAGGTTATCTCATCAATAAAATTAAAAAAAAGTGGTTCCAAGGGAAGAAGCCGTAATAAAAAATGGTACATTCCACATGCCGTTCCGTTATACACACGGAGAAGGTGACTCTGCTGACTACCTACAGGAGTACGGCTTCATCTCGCCGTGCGGCTTTTTTGGAAGAATTAAAAAAATACATGTAATAGCAAATCGCAAATGTCTTTTTGCAGTGCACACATTTTATATTTTTTTTCTTGTACTGAAATATGCAAATTAGAAAGGTAAGCAAAAACAACCACACAGACAAAAACGTTGCACACGCACTGTTGAAGCGAACTGCTTCGTGAAGAAAAGCAGAATCGCATCGCATTTCGCATTGCAAAAAAAATATGAGTGAAGTTAAGTGAGTTAGCGCTCGCTCACTCTTCTTCACTCTAATCATGTAATGATGACAGATAAGAAGGCAAGGTGAAATGATCAGGTAGAAAAAAAATATCTGTGCATACTTCAAGTTTGAAGACAGTACCAGACTTGAGCTGTTTTGCATTTGGGCATTGCTGTACACTGTATGAAAAACCATTCGAAATTTCTCATTCTTTTTACATTTTACCCCCTCCTTATTGTATAAGGCAAGTTTATTATTCCTTGAAAATAATTTTTTTTGTATAGATTAAGTATTTATAAATGTATATAAAGTTAAATATGTTTTCGCCGAAGAAAAAAAAATTATAAGGATAAGGATAATATTATCCTTCTACTCCTTCTTGTGTACGTTTAACTGGGTAAGACGAGAAGGAGGAGGATGAGAAGGAGGAGGAGGTGGAGAGCGGATGAGTCTGTTTTGATTTTTTTTCGCTCTCTAGCCCATTGCTTTACTGACTTTGTTCAGCTGAAAAAAATATATATATACAAAATGTGTGTCATGACAGCACCAGTAACAAAGTCAACGAAATCACTCCTCATCAAAACAGTACGAAGAGTCTCGTCTCCCTGTACAATTTTCAGTATACTGGCCCTGTTTTGTTGTTGTTCCACTGAAGAAAACTTGCATGGCGAGTTTAAACAGTTTTTTTTATATTCTTATAAAATATTTTTTTTTTGTAGTTGCGGGCGTTCCTGTCCTCGCCAAGACAAAAAGTGACCAAATCAGTTTTTTTATTCATTTGCGGGAGTAGGTTGCCCTTTTCATTCATTTTCATACTTGCATATATAATGTAAGCTTATCTTGTCACAGGTGAGGAAGAGGAAAAAGGGGAAAATAAGGACATTTTACGACGCATCATCTCACCGAACTTTGTTCAAAAACAAGCTCCTCGCCAACTTTAAAATGATGGCTAAATAAATATGTATATTCCGTTTATGAGGGAGTGTGTGCAGATTACTGCACACCAAAAGCAAAACAATTTTGTCTTGCTTTAACTCTAATTTTAAACTCTCCACAAAAATTGTTCTCCTCCATCTGCAAAAAAATATATTTATTTCCTCAAACTGTACCTGTGCCAGACTGCATCCGTGTAATAATAAATAGGAGCGCTCATAAAAATAACTTTTGCAGGTAGCTCAGCAATTTTTAGCGCTGCACATTCTCTCCATTTGCTAACTGATCCTTCTCCAATCTTTCGTTTTCATAGCCCGTCGTAAAATAGACTTAAAATATTGTACAAGCAGAACGTTATAAAAAGACACACTTCGTGTTCAGATCAACCTTGGCCAGTCAACTGAGAGTAAAGTAATGGTGCCTTTTCTTGGTTAGGCTCAAGTTAGCTGCTAGAAAAAAAAGTGAATTTTAAGGAGTGAGTATAAAAAAATAGTGTATTGGTATTGGGATTTGCGACTGACGATGAGAGGGACAAGCAATAAACTTCAGAGGAGGGTAGTATAGTATAGAGAAGGTGTACCTTACACAATCTGTTCCTCTGCACAAAAAAGAAGCACGGCAGACAACAATGTCTTTGCTGTTTTTTATATGACATTTTTATCTCTTTTCATTTTCATCTCTATCCCGTGTTGTGTTAGAGAGAGGAACATGTGCAGCAATCCTTCACCACGAGAAGAACCATCACCATCAGGTGAGCGCTGAGAGCACTTCCCTTCAATGATTTAAGTGCCCATTGTACTTTACGCTGAACAGTTTCCAAAGTAAGCTCATTAGGCTCAAGGGAACATTCTTTTTTTATCATCCTTTTTTGCAACAAGAAAAAAGAAACTGCCATGCACACAGTATAACGCAAGGAAAAATAATATGCCTGCATCATTACGAGATGGGGGTCACCTGTGACCCCGTGCAAACTTACCTACGAGGACTAAATCTGAAGCACCGAAACTTCGAAAAATTTTGGACGCTCCAAAATGCTTTTAAAAAGCGAAATGGTGAAAACCACCTGTGGATTTCTTCTCACATTTCAAACCAGTCCCGATCCGTAAAGAGTTTTTTGTTTCGTTTTCCCCAGTCAAAAAAATTTCTCTTTTTTTGTACAATTTTTAGCATTGTTAGTCCCGTGGCGGAAGAGAGGGTATATTATGCTTTAACATAAATAAATATATTTTCAAGTGGCGCAAAATATTAAAAAAAAGGGAATAGGATGTGGTAGCTACATCACATTTATTTTTTTAAGACTCCACCTTTCGGTTTTCCTCTCTCTCTCTCTCAAATAAATATTCCCCATCCTTTTCAACCAGATACAGTCACGTACGGCGCTAACGAGTATTGAAAATGGCAGTGATAGAGGATATAGTGGCAGCATGGCACACTGGTTGCGCTCTGCGCTCTTTGGCGATGGATGTTTTTTAGTGGTAGCCAGCGATAAGAATCGTAAAAAGAAGGAGACCGAGAAAATTAAGGACATTGTGTGACATGATTAAGGCCAACTCCGTTTAACAATGAGAAACCTCTCACATAAAATGTATTTTGTGATGTGAGCGGAGCGGAGCACAGCAGAACAAAGTATAATAAAAAAAAGTACTTCTTGCAAAAAGGGTTTTTTCTTCTACTTCGTCTTCTGAAAACGAAAACCTACTCCTCTGCATACATATATATGCCCAGTATAGTGCAACAGGAAGGCTCTTCGCCAGTCCCATTTAATATCCCATACAAAGGAGGCTCTCTTCTGAATGCGAAAATGAAAACGTGTGCGGAGGCATTCTCTTCTGTGTGTGCTGCTGAGACAAGGTTGTCATTTAACCGACTTCCCACTCACTGTCGCTTTCCTAACACACAGACAATCAGACAGCGCAGAGAGGGAGAACGGCAACGGCACATTGCGCATTTACGAGCAGGCTTTTTTTAAAGCTCTGTTCGCCTTTATGAGTGAAGAACCAGCTTCACTCCTGCATTGCATATCCCAAATCAAATTCACACACGACGGCGCTTACCTACTCGGCACAACTCTTCATACATTGTTGGCGAATAAGGAGAGCCAGAGCCAAAGCGCAAAGAAAAAAAAATAAGGGATTTCGCAATTTACCTATTTCAGGGCAGCCCCTGTTTTGCCTGGTTGGCTGAGGGGCTTCACATTGATCTGTTGACTCACCCTGATTCCCTCCTCACACTAAGAGAAATATAGAAAAGTGGGTATGTGCGTGTGCACTTATCTGAGAGATTTTTTTTTCGCCTGCTTCTCCTCAACATGACGAAGATCAAGATTTTTGTGTTGTTGCATGCGCCTCAAATCACCCAGTTTCTCCTCTTCATCATCAGGACGCATGTTAAACAATTTTTATTTTGCGAAAACGCTTTTTCATACTCCTTTTTGTGTAGGGCACAAAGAGAGAGAGAGAGAGAGAGAACTACCTTTCATGTGCTGTAGCTCCCTGCCCCTGGCGTTTATATTCTCATTTTTTTGCAAAAGTACATGCCCTTCTTCTTTCGACATCCCATGGACAAATGTTGATTGTAAAAATGGTTGCAGTTGCAAACCAATTTTTTTTGTATTATATCTTAGGATCCCTTTTGGAAAAAAAAAATTACACCGTCAGCTAGTCTCGTACGACAAAAGTCCATTTCTACACTCTTAATTTCAGCTAAGGGACACTCACTTTCTGATTGGACGAGGGAACTCCTTTAAAAAGTTCCCTCATCAAGTCCTTCGACAACAACGTCCACCATTTTCATCCGTGCTTTTCGGACAGATGACATTCCCATTGTTGGACGTAAATATATATTTTTTTTACGAAAAGCATCTGCGTAGAGAAAACATTCTCAAGCTAAGTTGGTGGACTGCTTTGGCAACACACTATATTTTTTCTTCAATGATGCATATAATGATGACGGTGGTCATGCTGATCATGCATGAGCTCTTTTTTTTAAATTGGAAAAAGCAAAGTCTCTCTCTCTCTCAAATGAGACACGACTTATTCCTCAGGGCCTCAGCATGCCTTGCCATTTAGCCAAAAGTATAAAAAAGAAATGGACCATTCACAACTTTTTTTTCTAGCCCCTTACATAAATGGAAGTTGGAGTTTTTGCCATCCCTGCCATTTATTAAAAAAAAGAGTTTTGTCATGCAAAATTCATCCGAAGTCATCCAACGAAAATAATAAAAAACGAAGTAGGTTGGATGCGGGATAAAAACATATTTTTACAGTGAAGTGATGATGA
>JAHZND010005691.1:0-10629 GCA_027744115.1 Acrocyrtus sp. NNG-2020
CTTTAAATTATTTTCAGCTCTGTATTTTATTTTCCTGCTAAATCTATTCATTACTTTGATGAACTCCCCGCTTTTTAGCTTTTCCCAGAAAATAGGGGATTTTTTTGTAAGCAAGTTTTAATTTTGTTTTCTATTCCAGCTAATTCCTGGAGAATGAAAGGGAAAGAAGCAGGGAAGCATAAAACACTTCCATGGATAAAAGTGTGTTGGACCGATCACAGCTGAAGCATCAAAAGCTCGGAGCAGTGTATTTTTTTTGCTTTGTTCCTTTTCACTAACTGAAAGCTACGCGAAGCGTAGATTTGCCGGAGCAATACCTAGAAAGAGCCATATAGTTGGAGTGTGTGTGAGAGAGATGGAAAGAGGGAGAGCAGAAGAAAGATTCAGAATTGATGGGTTGTTCCTCAATAAATCTTTTTGGCACACGGCCCTAATTATCGGCAGATCACGCCAAACCACATAAACCTATTACTGGAAAAGGGAGAGGAAGAAGGGGAAAATGCCTACACAGCAACAGCAATATAATAATGATATGTTGATTACACCATGTACATAATAAGAGGGCTTCAAAGCATATCTCACTTGCAGTTTTTACCTTAAAGCAATAGAAATGGGATGAAAAATAGGAAGAACAGAAAAATTTAAGGCTGTTTCCCAAAAGGCAACTTTTTTTTCGTAGAGAGTTTACCTAACAATAGGCAGAAACTAAACGGAGAGGAGGAAGAGGAACCATAACATACGGGACTATACTATGCTGATGCATTCATACTTTATTTTGTCTTGCAGCGGTAAGCGCACACTCCTCTCACGCGGCAGATATTTCATTTTCTGTCGGAGTATTTACCGCAGATTTTTATTTGGGATTTATAAGAGAAAAAGCTGCTCCTGTTTTGTTGTCTAGCTCATGGGTAATAAGGTAGAGGAGGAAACCATGCCACACTCTATATATCACCTCACCACCGTCGCAACCACCTCCGCAATATAAGAGCAGTGCAAAGTGCAGACGTGGTGGGTACAGTGCTAGTCATACAAAAAAAATTAGCCAGCCGGGATGAAAAAAAGGGGAAGAGGAAGTTAAGTTATATAGGGAGGAGGCGGATATGGTAGTGCGATTCTGCTGATAAAAACATGACAAGGTTTTTCTCCTGCGGCAGGCAGGCAGACATCATGCAAAAACAGTTCATTTCACTTTTCAGACTTTTTGAAACGAAGGAAAAAGTTGCTTCATCTTTCCTTTCCAGGGAGGAAGAGCGAGAGCTACAATTTTCTAGAGAGAGAGAGAGTAAATTGAAGCAATACAAAGTAGAGAAAAAAAGTCTACACCGTCATCATCCTCTTTCGCTTTTCGCATCCCTTGGAACTCCCAACTTTTGCCTTTGCCTTTTCCGTTTTTCCTCCACTTCATTTTCTTCTGCGTCCCTGTCACACTGATATCCCGTATGCATATGCATACAAGAGCCGACCAAGTGCTCGCTCCTTTTGCAGTCTCCAGTTATCTTCTCTCCGTCTGCCCTCCCTTTCGACTAGTTCTGCTAGTTCCGCATACATAATACCATTAAATGAATAATGAAGATGAACGAGACCGTGAATTTTCTACTTGTGCGGGAGAGAGGGAAAAGGAGTGCGAGCTCACAAAAAGTCGCCAACGAGCAGCGTCAGTTTGTGAGAAGCCGCAAAAACTTTTGTTTTGGCTCTGGCAAAACTTTTCCTGATGTCAACTCTTCCACAGCCATACTCTCGCGTCATCTTCAATTATAGCATGAGAATCAGGGACACACACAGTCACTACCACCACCTTTTCCTTCTCTGAATAAATACTGCCCAAGTTAAGTTGCTCGTGGAGAGCGCGTCGCGTCGCGAACCTTTCCTCTTCGCATTCTCAACGTGATGCTTCCCTGCTTATTATTTAGCAAATAAAATAACGAATGTGTAAAGAATAATTTAAGTTTACGACCGTGATGAATATTACTGCTAAGATTTTAAATAAATATCGTCATCATCATCATATTCATAAAGTCATTGTTTTGTTTGGTGTTGATGATGACGATGAGGTTGTTCACGATGATGGCAGTGCTCTCGTGCATTTGCTCGTGCTTTTTCAATTTTTCATTGTAAAGTTCATCCGTGCACTCACTCATCTTCTCGCAAAGACGATTATTACGCAATGTTATTGTGCTCTCGCTGTGAAAGAATTTTTACATGTGTGAATTAATCCTTCTAACAAATAAAAAACAGGCTTTTCATTGTTATGCAAGAGGTGGAATAAAAACAAAAGGAACTTATGTAATGGAGTTCTCCGTCAATAAAATTTGCATGGGTGCAGAGGGGTAGAGACAGCGAAGAGGGGAATAGATAAATAGAGTCAAAAAATAAGTTTTTATTTCTGCGGCGCAACAGCCTCGGAGGGCCTTGGACTATTCATCATTTACCACGTCACCTTTTTCTGGCTGTATGACAAGGAAAAGTATGTACAGTGCGGTTAATGAGATGTATGAATAATTTCATGGAGGAGGACAGGACAAAAAAAACTGGCCACTGTCCAGCGTGCAAGAACGAAGAGAAGAATGAGATGATGACTACCTGGCTGTACCGGTAGCATCAGCACAGCACCTCAAAAATATACGACTCTCTCTACAAAACTCTCCACTGCCAATAAACTCGGTGGCGGCCAAAACCACCGCCACCAAACTGATTATTTGCATACATTGATCGAATATATGAATTTCAAATTTGAGAAGAGTTTCCCACTTGATTGGGACGACATAGCGTTTGCGTACCCAGGCAGTTGCCTGCTCTCCATCAACAGAACATTTTTTGAAGCGGACTATGATACCTACCTATGAATATTTACTGGGTTCAACTGGAGTAGGGTGAAGTCGGGAAAATTGTTTAACTCGCATTACATCCCAGCAATTTCTCATATTTTCAATGGATTCAGATGACTCTCAATGAATATTCATTTGAAGCAAGTTTTCTATTGCGTAGCAGCTCTCAAAGTTTGATTCATTAGGCTTAGTCATTTGATTGCGAGGATTGTATCGTTTTTTAGTAACTGAAAAGAGGTTTGCTACACTAAAAATGCAATAGCAGTAATGTGGGCGCATTATCGGAATAGAATAAAAATTTTATAAAATGGGAATGAAGCCGCAGACCGCCACCTGCAGTATTATTACATTGTATCCTGAGATGAAATGAAGAATGATGGTAGTTCTGGCGCTAGCATTTTATCGTACAGAGCTTCTTTAGTATTCACCTCAAACTGGGAAAAGTACCATTGTGTACCTCCACCAGTACTCCAAATGGCACTACTGCGCGCCTGCTTCTGTTTCCCCTTGCTTGAGTACAAAGCAGTGTGACACTTGAATGCAGCAATTGGTCATTGGAAATGATTGATTTGGACTAGTTACTATTCTTATATCCTTGGAGGCGTTGCTGAGTATTGATAGCTGCTGGTAGTAAGCTCTCAGAGAAAAATTCAACAATTTCTGAATTTTTTACTATACTTTTTCCTTGCCAAAGTGCTCTTCCTGACAACACAATCAATCATCCTAGGGCAAAAGCAAACATATCACTCTTTAGTGGCACACGGGGAGAAGGAGAATAGAAGGGGAGAGGTGCCACGATGCATTTGGCAATCCGTTGTTTACCATTTTCAGCCCTACCTAAAGGAAAAATAAGCAAAACTGTCCGTAATTCTCAATATTCACCACAGCAGCAATTAGGCCAAAGCTAATACATCATCATGTCCACTACCACCACTAGACAAGGTTATATGACACGAGTGGTCACTCTTGGTCAACTATCAAATTCTCCTTGTCCTTTTTACAAAATTCTGAATAACTTTTGTGCTGTGTGCGTACACCTGTCGTGTCTAGGAGAAAACCCTCAAAGGAAAGGCGAATTTTTAGGGAAAGAGTAACCACGTACCTATATTGGGAGAAATAGCACCCGTCAGGATAGCTTCTCTTCAATAAGTTAAATGCGGCCAGTAAGTAGAGTAGAGAAAGCAGTCTCATGCAACCGTGACGATGTAGTACAAGTGTAACGATGAAAATTCAATGAAGAAGCTCAAAAGAAAGTGTTTTCTTTGATGCCGTTTTCCGTTTGACATGGAGAAGCCTTCTCATTTTCTTTTGGGAAGGATGTGCCTGTGCTCGATCGCACATTTTTGCTATAGCCTCTACCGACTTTGTTTTCCCTTTCAGTTTCAGTATGCAAAAATCAATTGGAAACAGAGAGAGCGGCGACCCAGAAACCTGCTGTCGTTCCTGCGTTTCCTTCAATGCTAATCCTTTCTTTGTGCCTGTAGTACGGAAAGTGGAAGCGTATCCTTCCTGCCAAAATATTTCGGGAGCATTTTTCTCAAAGTGGTAATAGTCTGTTAAATGACATGTTTTACTAGAATATTGCCCGACATACGACATGATCGCGACATGTGTTTAGACTGAGCCATTCCACATTCATAATTACATCCAATCTTATCATCCTCGTTCTCCATTCTCCAATCCATCAACCCATTTTTCATTCATTTAGCAGAATAATCTTCTCTGATGAGCTTTCACTTTCATTATTGCATTACGTACGACTCTCATTATCTCCTAATTTAAACTTAAACGAGTTAACACAGCATCTCTGCAAAGAAGAAAAAAACTGTTTGCACATTTTTCGCAATAATAATACAGCTCGTTTCACCGCGCAGCCAAGCCATCGCAAACTTTACTACGAGCACTTGTATTCTTGTTCCGTTGCCAGCCAGGCCACAAACTCCATAAATTCCATTAATCTGTTCACACTTGTCCTCCTATTTCTTCCAAGAGCTAAAGCTTATATGGGGTGCGGGTAATGACAAGGATGAGGATTGAGATGCGACGCCACACGAGGCCCATCATCATCTGCTCTTATTGAAGAAATCTTTCTTGTGTGTGAATTCGCCTTGATCCAACTTTCAACTCCTTCCTCCTCTTGTCTTTCGTCGTTGCTGTCCTCAATGTTCCTAACCCGTCTCAATTGCATCGTTGGATTCAGCACGGAATTGGCAAATATATTTACGCTTTGCGAAAAGGAAAAAAGTGCATTTTCTTTTCTCGCTCATGCACGTCATCAATCAGTCAATAACGGCACAATGCATTGGATCATTAAACCCCTGCCATTTTTTTCTGGCTTCTCCAGTCATAAAAAGTAAATTGTTTTCTTGTGTGTACTGTTTGGAGCTCATTTACGTGATGCATTTTGCACTGCACCGCGGGAGATGGGGATGATGGTGAGAATGATGATCGGTCTTTTTTAGACTTCTCCTCTCATCAGCTCTTGACGCCATCGGTTTATGAGTGCAGTTAAAAAATCTGGTGCAGTTTTGTATATATTTTTGTGCACTTCTTTTCCTTCTCTCGGATCAGTGCTTCTGGTGTTGAGTTTTATATAGCTTCGTTAAGCTACTGTGACACGCAAGATGAAAGTGCAAATCACTTGAGTCTCGCTAATAATGAGTGAGTTGACAATATCGACCTCGTAAATACATGGCTTGTTACTCATCATTACCTACTCGGAAAAAATGGCCATCGCACTGCAGCGACACCTCCACATCCACCGCATTTCCACTCCTTAAAAAAATAAGCCCCAGAGAGACAGAGAACACGAAAAATATTTAGATCAGGCATAAAAAGACAAGAGTTTATCGCAGATCAAGAGATAAAAATGCTATTCCCTAATGTGGATGGTGGAGTGTAGCGCAGCGCATGATGCGCTAATATAATGAAATGGAAGATTTGTGATGGGATAAATATGCCCTCTTTTACTCCTCTTTATATTATCTCTCCTCGCTCCCAAATGAAAAATATATTACGGCCTATTTGACTGCGCATTGTGCTTCTCCATCTCTTCCCCGAACGAATTCAGAGAGCTGCAAACTGTTTACTTCATCTAATCATTAGTAGTAGCACCAGTTTAGCGGTGATATACTTAGGTAATGGGAATAGTCATAAGAGGAGGAGGAGAGAGAGAGATAAAAAGCCATTTTCCCATTTTTGCTAATCAAGATCTATCTCGGCAAATCTGCACCGTTTTATTTGTTACATGACCATAATTTCTATTCACCATGATAAATTGGCAAACAAAAAAAATTCATGAGAATTTACGATAGAATGATCAAAAACTTTTTAGAACTAGTCAATATCTAGCATTTCTGCCAGTCTACTGGTTCAGCTAGAGAATTTCGCGTTGGCGAGGTGGCTAAAGAAGTCATTAATATTGTTTAAGGTAGCAAGCGTAACTTACCATCGAACAGTAAACTACCCCTGCATAGCATAATAATAAACGAAATAGCAGCGCCATTAAGGTAAAAACGATTTATTTCTCCTTTTTGCCTTCAGCTTTTACATACAAAGTATAACTAAGCACTTCCTAAATCGATAACATCCCCCATCTCCCATAAATAACGGACTTTGGTATATGTAGCACTTAAAAATTTTACCTGACTCAGTCAGAACTGAATGCCGCAGATGCAGAGGTGAGCCTGAGCAGTTAGTGGGACTTGGTGAGGTTGCTAAATGTACAGTGCGCTATCTCAATTTATCTTCACAGCTTACTTTTTCCTTCCTCCACTCCAAACCATATACAATTAATTAGAAATTTTAGTCCAGTTTTCAGCCAAAAACAATTACTAATCTGCTCTGATTCTAATCTTTATTGCTTTTCATTACTTTATTAGTCATTTTTCAAGTATGACAGAAGTCAGGCGAAAGGCTGAGCGCACTTACTCATTTTTGGGCTGCAAGAAGAGAAATGTAGGGCAGACCATTTGACAGTAGGAATAGTTGATTGCAGTGCTGATTATCAGGAGTAGCGAGCCCGAGCCAAATTATGTGTATTATTGAGAGCATCTTGTATTGAATTTATTATGGCTCCCCTAAAGTATTCTCAGAGGACAGTGGATTTTGGAGCGCATAAACATTTCTGCCCCTTTTTATATTTTATTCATGATTGCAATCTACTTCGGAGAAGGATTTACTACTCACCCAGTTTCATCTACTGATGGGGCTGCTCTGCTGTGCCTCTCTCTCTCTCTGCCAACAATTGCAATTTTTCCCTGACGTACTATAAGCTATGAAAGCAGATTGCACAATTTTGTAAGATGGCTTTTGCGCCGTCAGTTTGCGAATGACTTATTTAGCAAAATGAATTAAGAAGTGTTGCATTAACTATATTTTGTAAAAGTACGGTAATAATGAAGAATGATATTTCCCTCGTAAAAAAGGACAGGCCCAGTAAAACATTCTTAGGGAAGGGAATGGATACACGAATAAAAATCTCACGGATTAATTTATTTATTTACATAAAAAAGTATGGAGTGGGTTGGGTGGCTCATGTTCTCAGAAAACAGTTTATGCCTTCTCACCATCACCATCATTATCATCTTTATCATCCTCCTCACCCACTTTATATTTCTAACTCGAGCGTCTCCCACTTCAACATTGTTTATTTTCACAGAGAAAAAACTCTTTCATATTTCCCTTACGCCTCCACCTCCACTATTATGCTATCGTTCAGGAGAAAATGAGCCGAGAAAGAGTGCATTTCATTTCCACCAACATACTTTATACGCACTTAAGTTGCGTTGCATCTCCCATCTCCCATTTCAGAGCGCAGCAGGCGGTCCACCTAAAACTCTGGGCATAAAGTACAGGAATGCGCCCTTTTTTGCAAGTGTTGCGAAAACTTTTCCCTCCCTGGATGTAGATTCTGGCTTTCTGTACCAGTGTCACCTCTTATCACAGTTGTTTTCTCGTGTTAGGAAGGAAATGAGCCGAGAAGGGAGAGAGATTGCTATACTCGGAACGTTTCTCATCCAGCTGTACTTACCAAGTCTTATATCAGTCGAAACTCTAATTCACTTTCATACATCCTTGGGCGCATCCAGAAGAGATGAGTATTTTATGGGACTCCTTTTTTCGAAATCACAATCAGCTGCTCTCCTCTTCATTTCGTGGGACTGTACATTATCTCGGAACGAAATCAAGTCTCACCAGGAACGAACATGGGACACTGACAAACATCTGAGAACACGATGCTATCCTGACATTCCTACTACTGCAATGCACAATTCGCGGAGGATTTTGCGAAACTGCATTGCAAAAAAATTTGTGCCACTGCCACCTCAAGCGAGGCAGGGGGATAAAAAGAGTAGCCCTAATAAAAAAGGGAGTCATCATCATCATCATCCTCTCAGGATCATTCAGTGAGTAATGAAGTGAAAAGAGAAAAAACGAAGAGAAGGGATAGCACACAATGTGTGGATATTGAGGAGGCAACGCCCTTGCTTGTAGGAAACACTCTTCTGCTAGAATTATACTTGTTCTCGTCCCCCTCTTCCCCTGTATTTAATAATGTCCCCGCATAAAAAACCACTACACTTATAGTAAATAGCTCGAAGCTGAGAGTGGAGGGCTCTGAGCTGATACGAAAACAGGACACAGCCGACTCATTCTTTGTTCCTGGTGTAACCCGTATCCTCCCCCAAATGCACATATCTGATACTCTCGTCATTTCTGGATTTACATCGACTATCCTGATTCAATATATGAATTGCGAACTTTTTGCATTTCTGTTTTTATCAAGATGAACCTATTTCAGCGGATAAGGAGAGATGACGCAAAAAAAACATTACCAATAAGGAGCTACCAGGGATTTAGGCAATTCTGCTTTTTTTCGTGATTTCGCCTTGTTTTACTGTAAGCTGAAATCAAAAGATGAAAATTATGGAAAGTAAAAAAAAGAGCAGTTCGGGCAAATTTTTATCGCTTATTTTCAGCTAAACCTAATCAAGATGTGAAGTGGATTGGCAGGGATGACGTGATACCGATCAGATCACGGTTGGGCTACACTCTCATCTCAACAGCAGGAAAGGCATATTATTCAAAACGTGTAGTTTGCTAATCTCAACAAAAAAATCGTTTGCTCTTTGCTAGACAAACATAGCACGCTCATCAAAAGGTGGAGCAGTTTATTTGCAAAAAAAAAGTAATTTTCCGCAGGAGAGAAACGGAGAGGGAAAGGAGACCAAAAGAGTCATTAATTTCCTGAAGATGATGGGAATGATGGAATAAGCATATATAAAAACAGGGTACGCGATTTCCTTTTTAAAATGTTATTTCATCATCATCAGCTCAACAGCAGCAGCAAACTCTTCCAAACGCGTACAAGGTTATACAAGTGATTTAGCGAAAAGGGGAGAGAGATGCGATCAGAATAGGTGAAGAGCCTTCTCCATTTTCTTCGTCATCACCAGCAGCAAAGTCGTTTTCGATGCCGTTCTTTTCCCATTTCCATTTAAGTAGAAATTTCCTATTCATGTAAACAAGGGGCAAAAGTGCTGCAAAATATTTTTTTGAGTGGGCATTGGATATTTTATCTGGGCTGGGCTCTCATTTTAGTTTTTTTTAGCTCTCTCTTCCTTGCCTAGTTTCATTTTTTTTACAGATTTTGTGTTTAATTTGTAACAGGTTTGGGAACAAAAAAATGATAACCTTTTCCCTATCTCAATATTTCTGCCAATGTTCATTTATCTCCTTTTATGCTTCATCGTGAGCACTGACCTTGCTTCGTTATCTCTGCTGTGTCCCCCGGTGTGTGTAATACAATAATTTTTGTATTGCTCACCATGTCCATGTAGAAAACAGCAGCGTCGCTAAATAAAGCCTCACCTACATTTCATAAATCAGCCTAACGTTTTGACACTCGTTTCCCTTTCTATTAATAATTTGCTTCCTTCCCTTTCCCGTCATTAACAAGCTCACAAAAAAGTCATACCATGAGGTTGATAAAGTGGATGATCTGCTACATTTTTTGAGGATGGTCTTGGTGTGGAGGTGGAGAAGCTATGACTAATGAGTTTTGTGTTGTGTTGACCATGTGTCCGTACGTAGATGCAACTAAAGCAACGTTTTTTTATCAGTTTTGACTTTGTTGTAGGCGTTGTAGGTTTGCCCCTGCTGACGTATGGCTACTTTACATGATTACTTGAGAGCAAAGTGTGCTCACTTTTTTGTGCTGCTAACAGAAAAAGGCAAGAGATTACGTCCGGTGAAAATAGATCAATGCAAATTCATTGAATTTTTGCTCTATTTGATCCTGTCAAAGAAGTTTCCGAGCTCTTTCAAAAGTGAAACGAGGACATTTCACCAATGATGCAGTACAGTAAAATGCAGACGTGCACAACATAGAATCTAGTTTACTACTACTCTTTAAAAAACTACTTGGGGTAGAACAGTTTTCTGCTCTCAGATAAATTTTTTGATATTTTAGGACACTATAGTGGAAAGTGGAAAAACCCTGTCACTAATGTGAGCTGATTAGAAAATCGTGAAAATTCTGAGGATTGGCTATCACAGAGTACACAGCCCATTTTAAAACTCCCCTGGGAAGCCTACATCAATAAACGAGAGATATTCCACGAGTGAAATTTTTTACTTCCAATCTCAGTTTGCTTAATCCTGCTTCCGTTGGTGTAGCTAAATCCATGAATAATTTTGCTTTAGCTAACTTCCTGTCGACTTTGCTACATTGATTTAATTTAACTGATGGAGGCAGCGAGTCGTTCGTACCCCAATTTCAGATTTGTTTACTCTTCCCAAA
>JAHZND010005692.1:0-10183 GCA_027744115.1 Acrocyrtus sp. NNG-2020
CATCAAATATGCAATTTGATTTCACAGTCAAATGAAAGCTGCTGAGAATTTTAGTCAAAATGGTGAAACAGTGAGGTTTACATGGTCATCATGTTAGGAGTTTAAATATCGTTCATCGGTCAATCTTATCTTAGAAATATTAATGCCCAATTTAATGTAATGTAGTTAGGTGGACATCTAGTGAAACTAATCATAACAGATCATATTCTCATACTCGTATTCATCTTGAGTATCTGTAGTAGACAGGAAACCGAATTCCGTACGTCACACATTCTGTATTATGTCAGTATTTTTACATTCGCAGTAGTGTAAGCATTGCTTAAACCTTTAAACTAAAATCCTTTTTTTGCAAGCATTGTTTTTGAAACTTTGATGAGAAAGGAAAAAGTTGTGTGAATTGAACAAAGTAATTTGCAAGAAAAGTTGCCAGAAACTGCAAAACGCCCCTGAAATTCTGAATTAACCTCATGTATGTGAACGTAAAAATTTTGCAGCATGTCTCTCTGTGAATGAACTACTTACCACACTGATAAATCTAAACCAATGAAAATCAGTTAAACGCTTCAACTTCAGCAAACCTTTAAAAGAAGTCGAAGTGGCTACCAAAATAGTTATTAGGAGGGCGCCTTTTCAGGGCCTTATGTGATAGCGATGCAACACATCAAAATCTTAAGAGCATGTAAATTGTTATCTCAAATCAATGGTCATTGTCACATAAGACACCGAGACAAGACATAGTTAAAAATCAACAATGTCTTCCTAATCCATACACAGTCGAAAAAATGTAGCAGTTTTAGGCTTAAAAAATCCGCTCAGAATGCACCAATAAACAAACACTTTGAATTAACCTTATTTAAAATTACTAAATTACAAAATAATCCGTCTAAGCTTATAATAGCTAGTAAGCTTGCATTCCTTTGATGTGGATAGCGTATAGCAGCCATCAAAACAAAAAAGATGATTTTAGCCAAATTCAATCTATATGCTGATAAATGAGAAGGGCATTTAGACACGGACACAAGCACCTTCTTATACCTAATCAAGTAGTGTATGCCCATTAAAACAACCTTACTTGAATAACTCTGCACAGTATGCATAGGTAGTCTTAGAAGTTGCGACAACTATGAAAGTTCTATGCTGATGTTCCTCATGCATAAATGTACTTAGTAAATGCCATTTGGGAAAACACAATAGACAAAACTATTTCCTGTTTTTTAAAACATTTTTATCTATGAAAAATTGTTGATTCATTATTCGATTTTTAGGCCGATTGATTAGAGCATGAGCTATAATAAAATGGTCTTTTACATAAAAAAAATCCTTCATGGGTATCATGAACCAATTACAGAGGCAAACAATCGACTCTTGATTTTGATCCCTTTCCACTTAGGTATTTCATTTGCCTATACTATTTTCCAGACTTGTGTTCACTTCAGTCACTAATCAATTACTATTGAGTTGAAACTATTCGTTTACACGCGATTGGCTGCTTTGCACGGTCCTTCTTTCGTCAAAATATTGGTGCACATTCCCTTAGGAAATGGTGCGCTGCATCGGAAGCAACACAAGTGTTTAGTTTAGATTCGGAAAAGTTTAATAAAATTAAGTGGTAAGTGCATACTTGGTAATGCAGAGGTACAGGGTACATATAACGCTTTTTATACTTATTGCTCAACATTTGCATTTGGAAGACCTTCCTAGCATTTCAACTTTACTCAACTCAGCTTTTATTTTTATTACTTTTATTAATATCTATTTTTTTTAAAAAAAAAATTAAAATTTGTATATGACAATGCGCTACGCTACCTTTCTGACAATGCTCGCTAAGGGCATTCGCTAATCTAACCAGAAAATCTTTGTAAAGGCATACCTTAACAGCACATTACACTGCAGTTATGTGATCCGACAGTGTTAA
Source organism: Acrocyrtus sp. NNG-2020 (assembly GCA_027744115.1). Lineage (NCBI taxonomy): Eukaryota > Metazoa > Arthropoda > Collembola > Entomobryomorpha > Entomobryidae > Acrocyrtus > Acrocyrtus sp. NNG-2020. Next base: position 1,916 of record JAHZND010005692.1, read on the forward strand.
AATTGCGGCACGCGGTGCCATTAGTGTAGGAAAGCCATGAAAATTCTCACAAGTATGAAGCATAAAAGAGTATGAAGAGTCTAAATGATTTCTCGTGTGATTGTAACGTCTAGTTAGTATACATACAAATAATTGCAGTTTATAGAAATGCAAAATTGTTAAGTGAAAATAAAAGCTAACTTTGCTATATGCATCTACAGCAAGAATGATTTTACATTTTCCTACATCAGTTTTAAAATGAATTATCACCTGATTTATTTCATAGGTACCTACTTCCCCTTTTGCACCTCACAGAATCAGCTCTTCTTCGTATAGGTATTACGTAATTAGCAGTTGAGGAAGGAAGACAAAACTTATGCCCAACAAAATGGACAACTGACAACTCTAGCAAGTGCCTTAGTGCCTATAATTTCTTACCTTCTTTATAATAATGAGACACGCGGTTATGAGGCGCAAAGGTTATGGGTACGCACAAAATAAATTCATGTCCAATCTATCACAACATTGCTTTCATTATTGTCACGCGCCGTGCCACAGAATTAATCCCTTCTTCTACCTGATACAATACCATAATCAACATCACGTAATAAATGTGCCCTTACAACTATCAGTTTCAGTTTCTCACACTATTGATATTATAGTCATCAATGTGTTTTACTTTTATTCTTTTCGTCCATCAACTTTTACGACCACTCACGAATCAGTAATATCCAACAGTTAATCAATGATATGTCAATAAGTAATTTACTGTTCCTAGTCCTTGTAGTCCATTCCATACTTTTAACGTCTCGTACAGTATGCGCGGGTTAACCTTTAAGCCTGCCTCAACTTTCGAAGTGTGAAATGAAAGTGAAGCAATAGGAAATGCGACAGAGAATAAGGAATGCGAATGCTACGTAAATTGATCGGTGTTGACTTTTAGGCGGAGGAGTTCAGTTCCATAGTGCAACTACCTGTTGAATGAAAGCTATTTTCCAATTTCCCATATTATGCAACATCTGCAGCGATCAATGCGAAAGTGAAATGTCTATTGCATTGTGTTACCCACCCGAATTCTGAACCTCATAGAAAATGAGAACTCGGTGTCACAATATTTTCAGTCATATGCAGTAATGTTTGTGAATGGATGAGCGTTCTAGGTAATGACCGATGCACTTGTTTTAGACGATAATAAAAAAACAAGTATTTGATGTAATTATGCATGTAGCATAGAGAAAGAATAGCGATGGGTTGAAAGTAGTAACTACTAGAGGTATACTAATGTTAGCCAAAGGAACCAAGAAAAGACAGATGAGGATATAACAGTTATATAACTACTTAAAATTTAAAAGACTTCTTCTACTTAACTATTTTCCTACTTATCCTGGTAAACTTACCTTTTAATTGGCAACATTGTTGTAATTTTCATTTTCAACCTGTTGTATAGGCTCAAAGTTTTATTCTTCAGCTAGTGAATTAGGAAGAAGAGTCTGTCTTTTCTGCCTATTGGATATATTCAAATTCAACTGCTACTTTATCAGCTACTCAGGATTCTATTTTTGAAAACAGCTACAAATTTTCATTCGGCTGACATGCGAGGAGTATTCTTGACCAGGATATTTTCATTTCTACGATATTCTACGATAAGTTCAGCAACTCGCCAAAGTTAGAAAAACTGGAACTCGCAAATCCTGAAGGATCCTTTTGATTTGACTACCTGCGGGGTGTGCAATGCAGGTAGTCTTCGCAGCATGATATGTAATCGAGAAATCTGCCAATACTGCTTCATTTTTTCTCGTTCCCTCGAACTGCTTTTTTGTATTTCTTGTCTAACTGACCTTTATGCTTTAGGAAAAAGCACTAGGAAATTGTACCCTAGATTTAAGGTCCGGATCTTATACCATTCTGGTACTAGGAATGTTAACCCTAGCCTTCAGATCCTACTTTTTAAATTCAAATTTTTTAACAAGAAGACCTTATGCCAACTAGGTTGGCACTAGGAAAGATATTCCTAGGATTTTAGGTCTGCCCAATTAGCCTTTCCCTCTGGATATCAAGGCTTAGAATTTACTTCTCTTCCGTGAGCGATATCTGCCTTTGAATCAGCTTATCAGCCAGCATCATCATCACCTCACGGATTGCGCATATAAGCAGTGTAACATCTTGGATTACGACTGTCATCTTTACATCTAATCTCCACAAGGCTGTGACACCGTTGACAGAGAAAGCCGTGAAGATGGTCGCCCACCACAGGTGTAGTCGGCGGCACCGGTGATCTATAATATTAAAGTTAAAGTTTATATAGATTTGTTTCATTAAATACCTTTTCGTAAACCTACGCTTACTAGCGACCGCTGCAAAAGAAAAAAACATTTTCACAATCCAAACCCTACAATTATAAGTAACAATTTTTTGCAACTAAACCGCGCCAGCACAACTCCATACATTGCACAGTAGCATAGTATTTTCGCGCATACATATTGAACCTTTAATTCAAAGAAAACATAAATCGCTCAAACCAATTTTTATTTTTATTATAATTTTACAATTAAAAAATTCTTTTTTGGAATAAATAGGCCGGGCATTGCAAATGGTAATCTGAAAAGCTAAAAAGGATTTATTGAAATACGAACTCGAGACAGTAAAATCAAAGTCGGGTTTGAAATGAAGTTTAAGATATTTCATCAAACTGAATTCTTATCGATTGAAAAGCGAGAACAATCTCAGGTAGTGATTTTTTTATTTCTTTCAGCATCTTACAATTTAAATAACTTATAAAGACTGGAGAATGTCACCAAAAAGTTAAGAAAAATCAACAAACTTTTGATTGATTCAGCTTTTAAAATGTTTATATTCTAACTGGAAATCAAGGACACCTATTTTACCTCTAAAGCTGAATTTAGTTGGGAAAGCAACTTGTTACTACCATTTCCTTTTCTAGTAGGCTTGAATGAGAAATGACAAGAAAGACCAGCTAGCAATTAATTTTTTGCTATACGATTGAAACTTCGAATATTCTTAAATACAGCGCAAATAGCATAACTTCTCGTGTTTTGAATCCAAATTTTCTACCTAAAGACCTAAACTAGTAACACTTCAACTACTATACACCTAAACCTACAAATAAAATATACCTCTATCTAAGCTAGCTTGTAAGTTGACTGCAGTTTTTAATAATATGTACATGTGTATGTTTAGAATAGCTAGTTACTTAAAAGTTAATTGCAACTTAATATTCAATTTGAAAATAGGAGATGCCAATGATTTTTTCTCGTTTACTACTCACTCGTCGACAGCCACTCTTGCCTCCCCATCCGCAACTAAAAACCCTGTCTGTAGCTTATCTGCATAGGAATTGAGGTTTGGGTATGTTTGCAGCTAAGCCATTAAGGCATTGCTTCACTTCATACCTCCCACCCCACCTGCGCAGAAAATCTGCAGTGTATTCAAGATTTAAAAATATTAAAATGTACGTGACTTGTCACTGGTGGGAATAAAGCAAATTGCTTACTTGTCTGCCCAAACTGCAGGTTTACAAATAAATAAATTTTATAATTTTGTTCAAAAAATATAAACTTTCTAAAGTTAACTTTCAGTGTAGTAATCTAATTAATCATTGTTATTGAGAGTTTATCTGCATCGACAGATAAGTTATGAGTTCAAAATTCAGTCTTCAAAATCCTTGAATACACTGCAGTTTCGTATTACTGCATCTAGTGGCTTTGGCATTCCGGCTTTCGCGCCAAGCATGAATTCCAAAACTGTGCGCAAACTTCTGAAACTACACAGTGTAGCATAAGCTTGTAATTTCACTTGAGTTTCAATGCACTGGGAAGCAGCTCCAGCTCTGAATCCATTTAAAACTTGAAGCGCCGTCAGAACCATTTCAGTCTTTTGCAAATACATGCTTTTGATACAGGAACTGAGGTTTCTTTGTGTTTGAACACAATTTTGGAACAGTAGCGAGCGCACCCTAAATGGCCCATTGCATTTGTGCCTGGGAGAAATTCGAGTTATTGAATTTCTGTTTCTGTACGGATCTATCATTACTATGGCTATCTAACAATATCTTGCTCTCCAACCCAGTACTACCATTTCCATCGGTTGGACTCATCACAGGGACATTGTTAAAATCGCAGTCTGGCACGCGCGCACTGTCATTGTTAGTACTTCGTTTAGTTAAGCCATTACTCGAGCTGGATGAAGATGCCGCGTCATCAGAACAAGGTGCAGCGCACTGTTTTCCTATTGAGAGCTTGCGAGCAGTATAGAAGGAACAAAGTCGTTCCCAATCTTCTTGGTCTATGGAGCCAATACCAGGAAGTGATAACTTACATTTCTTAAGGCTTGGCTCAGAGTCCTAGTGAAAAAACATCGGTGAGTTGGTAACTGTTTTAATTGTACCCATCCATTAGTTCCAAACGTTTTAAGAAATACTGCTACACTCACATCAGATTCTGGTGCTTCGGAATCTGTTCCCACCAGATAAGCCGCAATGTCCGCCACAGCTTGAAGTACAGAAGTGTTGCCCAATGGTAGAGTACAAGAAGATCGATCAAAATAGCTCCGCTTCATCGGCTTTTCTGCTCCGGGATGACAATCTGGCACCACCTATTTACACAAAGAAACGGCGTTGCTGGACAAATTCGAATTTTTCCGATCTAATATCTTGATAGTTAACCCTTTGGTCCAAATAAAAGCATGTGCTGAATACTGCATATACAGCACCAGAGAATGAGAAATGTGGCGGCACCTTGCTTCATTTTATACAGAAATTCTCCTTTCCCTTCTCCACAAAAGTCTCTCTACAGACTGATAAGAAAAGCACAAAGTAACTTCTATGTAGAATGCAGCAAATGATCACCACCCTTCTCTTTCCTGGGGACTGTGTGCAGTCCTCACCTGTAGATCGGAATCCGACAGGAACGCTTGTTCCGCAGCGATGATCTTCTTCACCTTTTCCAAGGTTGTAGAAGCATCTAATCGCTGTTCGGGGTCCAGATGCAATAGTGACCTTATTAACTCAACTGTTGGTTGCGTCACCTTCACATCTCTGTAATTTCCAATTCAATTAACCAATAATTATTACACTGAATCTCATTGTTGGTCCTGAAAAAGTATGAAGAACATCAGGGAATCTGAATCTTTAGAATAAAAAGCGCGCAGTCGACAGTATGCAGCAGAGGTAAACTGGTATAAGACTTGGTAAGTTTTATAGGTTAAAAGGATAAAGTCGTACGTCTTGGTGAGGTTTTGATGAGCCTAGTGTAAGCCTTGTAATGGTAGACATTTAGGTCAATGTAATTATGCCGTGATAGGGTTTTATTTTTTGAACTAAAACCCAGACATTCATACATTCAAAACGTCTATTTACCAAACTCCCAAATTAAAATTAGTGCTGGATGGCACAATTTGGACTATACAAGTTCCGGGATAAACACCCATTTAAGATAGAAAGTGCTATCACCAGAGCTCAAAAGCCAAATATGTGCAGCTAATAAGCATTTTACAACCTTTCAACAATGGGCAACAATCCTGAGAGATCCCGGGTAAATCCCAACGCAAAATTGGAAAAATAAAGACAAAAACAAGGAGAAAGGCATAGTATCATTTCAATGTGTGTGTGTGTGACCATGATAGTTAAATCATGGGGGAACGGCTGTGCTGCAACGTATCCGCTATAACATTGCTAATTGCCTTTTCACTACCCAGAAAGTTTTAACCCAACCCAACTAATTACTGTAGCTACTCATCTGGGAGTGGAGAAGCAACTAACACCATTATTGAGGATCATCAGCAAGCCTAACGGACATTCTCATGAATGTACATAATGTAAATAAAATGTATTGTTTATAATATAATATAAAATAAAAAAAATATTTTTAAAAAATTAATAAAACAGTACTGTAACACCGACAGTCACACATTTACCAAACAGGGAATAAATAGTGCTATCTAAGGTCAAGGTCTGTATGTAAATCCGGCCGTAAAATGAAGTGTCCCTTATTTCTGGCGTCATCATGTATTTTCTCCATAAATGGATTGAATAATTTAAATATAGTGACTTAACAGTTAGTTAACAAAAATCGTTTAAATAATATAAGATTGGACTAGATTTAAAAGTAGCAATAATTGCACCTCGATATGAACCTCATGTATGGGGTAACCAATGAGGCACTTACTGATGTGCAATTATTACCAATTTAATAAAAGTACAAACATGAAGTAGAACAATTTCGTAATTTTAACAATACAAAAATCATGATTGATTAGCTCGACCATAGTTATCGATGCCCTCCTAATAGCGTTATATAGGAGCACATTGATACATATAATCCACTAAAGCCAGTAGTTTTGGAATACCATTTATATGTACGTATTATGTTTTGCAACTATGAATATGAACATGTGGACAACTTCAACAATAACAATATTTTTTATTAGTATTTATAAATTAAAATTGGAATTAGAATACTTACACTGGAATTTGAAACTCCCCGAGCTTGATTTTTCGGAAGAGTTCTGTCGGATTCTGATCGTAAAACGGAAATTGACCATATAACATCGTATATAATACAACACCTAACGCCCACATGTCGGATGGTTTACCTAAGTAAATTTTAAATACACAAAACAATTAGTATCACATATTTTAAGACAGTCTCCCAAATTAAATCGCGCGTAGAATTTTGCTTGCTTCTACCTAAAGCTAATTAAATAATAAAAGTATTATTCCAGTGCCCTCCACTTTGATTGAAAAGTCATTTCCCAATTTATGTATATAATTGTACCTTATGCAGTCTCTCCACAATTTGTACTACTTTATAAAAAATACGAATTGCTTCACTTTCTGTTAACTTCTTTTCTTTAATGACGTGATACTGCATGTTCGTAATGTTACTATATTTAGGACTGAAATCATGCGCCATGTAGCAATCCAGAACTAGGCATAGTCTCTTCACTTCTTTTGTAACTACATCTCCCTTGTCATTAATCATCTGTTCCGGAATCGTTTCCTGGACATAACAGATTATTTTCTTTAGCTTCACGAGAACACCTTAAATCTGCAGATCTCGCATTATAGCATTAGACATCTTGACGTCAATTTACCTTGAATAGCCCATGTTCATGAATTACTCCATGCTCGTTTTGTACCAGTGATAAGAGTGAATGTTCCGTATGCAGTAAAGTCTTCCCTTGAATATCGTCCATTGTTTCCTTCTCCCCATGACTTTTTCTTGTTAAAATCTACAGACACATCATCATTTTGGTTAAATCTCTTTTCAAACTAATCGACAATAAAACATAATGCACAAAAATAGTCAGCTGCCTACTTTAATCACATAAAATTGATCGGTTCCATCTTTCCTCGCTAAATATTGTTCAATACATTTGACTGGGGAACTCCCGTTCTTTGGACCAAGTAAGTATTCTCCTGCTCGTTTTAATGGCTCGTCTTTAAAAACTAATTTCTTGAAAGATTCCGCAGGTGTTGCTGTAAAAACAGAAAATCATATAACGTCAACAAAACAAATCCACACTACCAACTACCATAACCGTAACCCAAATTCATAATAGTCTAGCCTTTCTTACCCGAAACTGAAGGTGCCGAAGGTTTCGAGAAGGCGTCATTAGCATCAGTTGAAGTTGTGTTAACCCTCCTATTATACGTAACCGAGTCGCTACCCCTTCCCCCCAATTGTTTTATATTATTTACACCGTTCTTTTGTCTAAGTAGCTTCGATCCCTGCGTCTTTCTGGTTGCACGTGGTCCTTGCCCTGTGGTGATTGTTTGCGTCGTCGTACTCATTTTTTAGGTTGATGCTAAAGCCTTCCCAAAAGACGGAACGATGTTCGAAAACAAAGTTTCAAATTTCCAATTGAAAAATTCTGCTGAAAAATGAAAAAAATCCAACAAGAGATGAGTTCCCAAATCCCATGAAGTTCCACTTTTATTTTGACAGGCTACGGATCGCGCCGTCGCAAAATCTCTCAAGTAGAAAGATAGCCCACAGTTGCAATTCCCACTGCTCCAGAGGTGTCGCTGGGTGAGTTTGCAGTCCGTGGACAGTACTGCAACACACATACAAAATTCATAAAAATATTTCTCTCGAAATTTTAACTACCTACTTTCAAGCTCCTTTCACCAAATCACTCCCAAAAAAACTGTCCCTTATCCCCACAAGCTTATCCAAGTACTCCAAATTTCACCCCAGATTTTTCTTTCTAACTATCCAACCACCACCAAAATCTTATCACTTACCAAACTTAATTAAAGTTTAACAATTC
>JAHZND010005693.1:0-14989 GCA_027744115.1 Acrocyrtus sp. NNG-2020
CTTTACTACGCGCAGCGCTTCACCTCCCTTTTCGTTCGGTGCTTTAGTGCCTGAACTTTTTTTTATATTTTAGGTTTCCTTCAACCCGGCAAAAAAAATTTTTCCCTCCTCTTCCTTGTCGCCCTCACGTCAAAGAGAAGGCGCACTTTTCCCCTTTTCCGAAAAAAATTTTTCGTCTCTTTTTGCTTATGAAAATATTTTTGCATTGCAAAAACCCAAGTAATAACAATACTATTTTTTCCCGCTAACCCTTTTCCATGAATAATAAACTAGGTTTGATTAAAGTGGAGCTTGCTTCGTTTCAGTGTTCGGAAAACTCGACTCAAAAAACAAAACACGAGCTACCTATGCTGCTTATCCAAAGTTTTGCTCCTACTTTTCATATACCACGAGAATACCACCTCTGCGGTTCCATCACCACGCCGCCGCCACCTAAGCCTCACATCGCAATTCCCTATGTGAACCCGTATTGTTATTGCTGTAACACTGGGAGTTAATATTTAATTTAATGTTCTGCGCCGCACCTCCCTCTGAGTTTTCTCACCTAACTAAAAACCAAAAGAGCGATTTGCGTTTTTTGTCGGGTAACGCGACAAAATTAGTAAGCAAAGTGTGGCATGTCGCATTCCCTTTCTCTCAACTTATCCACTACTTTTCCTAAAGAAAAATGTGTCACTTCATTAATTACGTCTAAATTATGGTGTGAGAGCTTTCTCTCTCCAAATTAAATATTAAATTCGCCAAACTTAAGAGAAAAGAAAATACTTTTCCTCCTTAAAAAGCAACGTCTCCGTTTACTCATCCATCTTTCGAATTAAATGGCCACATGTCTGCCTTGCCTATCATTTCCGCTTTGCAGTCTGCTGATAGCAGAAAAAAGGAAGAATCCCGACAAAACGTCAAACCAAGTTACTCCTTACACTTTTCCTTTTTTTACTTCTGTCTGTCTGAAATTGGATTTCTGTCCGGACGTTATTCTGTCTGGAATAATCTGCACACTTGTAAACAGATCAAGCTCTTTCCATGTTTGCTTTTTTCTGGTGAGATGCTCCTTCTTGGAAATGTGTGGCAAGCAGAGTGCTTTATTGAAACTGGCAGCTCTTAGCAAGTATGGCAGTTTGCAAATGGGGACGTGAACACGTAAAAAAATTTTTTCTTCTTTGTTTTCCATCTCCAAGTTCGAGAAGAGCGCATTTTTTACATATTGTTCCCGTTCTTTGACTCACTCCCCATTAGTGCATATATATATGCAGTGCCTAAGCAATTAAAAAAATTTGTAAAGCTCTCCTGCACAAAAAATCCCACACTAATTTGCTCAGTCATCCGGAAAAATTCTTAAATTGGCTCAATACAGTACTACTAAGAACTTCTTTGTGGAATAATTTATTCTTGTTTCCTTTCCTATGCACACAACCCCGGCATTTTCTTTCTGTCTTGCTTTTTTACCAATAACTTTAACCCTTGCTTGAAGACAAATGAAGCAATTATCCATTTGAAATGAAATTAGTTCCGCCAAACAGTAAATTCCCCCAATTTTCTCCAAATTTTCGCAAGCCGCACAGTCCTCGAAAGGCAAGCAAGCTAGTAGCAAGAATGGCAGAGAGACATTAAAAAATAGAAAATAAAATTCTCCCGTTTCACCCATAAAATGCAACATTTTGTATTCTTGTCTTTGTTTAGTGCTTTTTGGCAATGGGACTATGTACTACTTTACTACTTGTAGAGGGTTGAGTGGGATGCGGATGAGAGGAAGTTTTCAAGACAAAGAAAAAGTTCCTCTATTTAGCTCACTATCAGTCACCCATTCAATATCCAACACTACCCTGAAAATCTTTTCGCGTAATCTTCTCCTTCTCGCCTCTTTGTTCGGGTACTTGCTCACTCCTTACCTTTTGCTTTAAGTCGCCCCTAAAAGAATCTTAAGTAGGTACGTTTTATCTCATTTCATCCTCATCTCCTTCACAATTGCCTCAGGGACTCCACACAACTCTGCTAAAAAGAGCTGAAGACCAGACAAAAAAATGCTTGGTACGGGTGGATGGACATTTGCCAGAAAACGTTTACATCCCATATATATTTCTGTTGGCTCTCCGTAAAAAAATGCACGACATGATACGTAAATTTATCCTCTCTTCATTTCATTTCCTCGCAAAGAACTCAAACTTTTACTTCATGATCTGCTGGATTCTGAGATTCCCTGGCCAGTCGTCATAGAGACTCGAGAAACTCTCCCGTTTTTCCTCATCTCCTCTGGAATCATAGAGGATGGACGATAATAGCCAACTGAATGGAAGTATCCAGCAGAGCACTTCTTGTTCTTCTTGGGAGATGATCGCTACAATATCCGTTTCCAGCAATTCTTCTTTACTCCTCCTAACTTTGTTCTCGGGACATGGTCACAGCCATGATATTGATGGTGATCATGGTGTGCCATTATTATACTTTACTCTCTTCATTTACACACAAAAACTTCGTCTTGCACTCTACGCTCACTGCTCATTTCATTTTTACAAGCTCCGAAAATTTCCAAGGGAAAACAACTTGGTCAGCGTAGATCGATGGCCACTGCGTGCCGACTATTGCATCAACTCATTAAGTGTTCTGAGGAAAGGCCAAAAAAGAAGAAAAAAAAATCTGGAAAATGCGTTCATGCAAAAGACGACAGCCAGGAAGTTGCAATGTCCCCCAAAACTGTCCCCCGCCTTTCTGAAAGTCGGAAAAACTTTGGCAGCTTACAACCTCTTCCTACAGCTTTTCCTAATAAAAATTGTTTTTTTCCACAATGGACGCGAAAGTTAATCAAACTAAAAGTTTTGTTTACACATCAGTTCTAGATGAATATATATGAGTATACAAGACGAGGAAAAAGTTTGAGACGCTTCAACTTCATTGCCAATTAGGATATTTACTCAATCACGACTCAACTTTTTCCTTGCACCAGCAGTGCATACAATCTCACTGAAATAATAAAATGAAAGAAGTTTATTCCTGTCATTAGCCCAACATCCGCTCTTTCTTCTTATTAAAAAATATTCATCTCAACCTCCTTCACTCTCCTCTCCCTTTTGTGACAGCGACCTTGAAAGTACGTACATGCGTGGAAGCTAACAAACTCCTATAAAAAACCTCTGGTCAAATAAAGAAGCACGATTTAGTAATAACTCTCGCATCAGCATCTACCCTAAACAAAGTATTAGGGAGAGGGTTAAGTCAATTCCAATCCGACAGACAGTTTTGATTACAAAACCACTTTACCCTGGCCAATCACTCCCTCTCTCTCTTTTCCAGTCATTTTTTTATTTTTTTCCTACGAGTATAAGAAAAAACCAGGTGGAAGGTTACGGCAAAATAGACATCTCTAATGCCAATGTCATGCATTCCATCCAATCTCACTAAAAGTCAATTACCATTTTTTACCATTACTCACCCCACCATTATAAAATGTACGCAGAGGAATTATCAGAAGCAGGAAATAGCTATATAGTCTTCAGAAAGAGAGAGCTCTCTTCATTGTTATGTTTTTTATACCTCCAAGCTATTTTATTAAGTTTCCCCTTGCCCATTACACTGCCCTTCCTCTTTTGATGAAGAAGGGAAATGAAAATGCCTAATCCCTTTGCATCCACCACTAAACCAACCACAACTTGGAAAGTGGATAGATATGGCTGTGAATACACTTACACGCATGATTGAAAGAATGGAAATTGCCTACCTGCTGGAGAGGAAAAATTCTTGGCTAATATTGATTAGCTAATATAGAGCACTATATATATATATGTATGGGAGAAAAGGAAGGAGAATAAGAGCCTCGGGGAACACTTCACCAAGCCGTACATAAGTGCTGTTATTGGAGCCACTACACACATAAAAATATGAGAGATTGCTACACGAGTGGGGAGAGGAAGAAGAAGAAGAGCTCTCGGAACTGTAGCGATTTACAAAAGGGCCCTTGCAAAATATATAGACGCGCCTTTATTTGTCCAGGAAAAAGCGATGGCAATTCTGAGCTCGTCCCAGGACACTACTTCTGCAGCTCTTCCTGTTTGGATTCAAAACAGGAGCTACAAGATTCATGTCAAGTGGCCCATCCAAAGGCCCACAAAGAAAATTACGGGTAGTCATCGTATATTTTTACTACTAGCTAAAAAAATTACCATTCAACTTTATTTTTTGTGTTGCTGCAATAATCACATATACCCATATTACATAATATATGGTGAAATTTAAGTTATCTCTTCCTCATCCCACATCAAAATTCTATTTAAGAATCAAGTGCTTTGACGCACGCATATGTCTGTAGCACCTCCACAACCCATTTTCATCATTCATCATCATCACCTAAAAACTCTTCGCAAGTGATAATTACTTAACTTTAAGTGGCAGCTTCACACACATACACACACGTTTTTTTGTTGATGAGCTTTTGTTTTCATTGACATGAACGGCACCACCAGCTCCACGGCATATAATCTCTTCTTAGGTGCTGCAGTGCAATACAACTCTTTTTTTTTCTTGACGTTCTCTTAGCAAAGAAACAGAGGCAAAAAATTACAGCGAGTGACTCCTTTGCATTTCAGAAAACAAATGATAATTATCTGTATTCCCTTTTCTCCCTTCTAGTTAACTACTCATGCATTTTTTTTCCTTATTTGAGTGAGCAGGCAACCATTTCACTGAACACGAAAGGATATTATCGCTTGCACATTACAAAAATAAATGCATGCCGATGGGAGAGACAAAAGAGCAATAATGTTCAAATAGATGATGGCTTTTAATCACATTTCTGTAAGAGCACGCAAACACACTCTCAGTTGGCTTTGAATGAATAAAAAAACTGATAAGGCAGAAGTTAACTATTTTTTTCCCTTTTCTGATAACTTCTTTTTTTGCATTTCCCTATTACACTTTTTTTCTCTACATAAACTTGACTTGTTCTATGTATTTTCTCACGCTAAACATGGACATTATTGTAAACAGCAGAAATTTGCTAAGGAATAAAAACGTCTTTGAGCTTGTAACTACTTAATTTACTTCTAGGAATGGGATTAGCGAGAAGCCAAGTCATGAATGAGTCGGTCTTTTATAGTACAACCCTTTTTCTCCCAGCCTATCATTATGGGAAGTAGACCAGTTTGGAGATTTCGATACCGATCAGCTTTATATCCTTCTCCGTGTCAGCTTCCCTCTACGGGAAAATAAATTTCCTTCTTATTTATCACGACAAATTGCAGTTGTTGCAGTATCGGACTCCCGTTTTCGCACTTTAGTCCTCAAGATTACTGTACAATTAAAGGTAGCTTTTCTATGTAAATCCCTTTCCGATTTATTTCATTCCTTCACATCTGAAAGGCTGCAATTTTCGCTTTGCAGTACCACCGACCAGAGTACCTTTCACACTTATTTTTCCAATCAATTCAATAATTCTCGTTTTCCCGTGTTGAAAGAAGTTCAATGCTTTTTACATTCTTTTTACGCCGGCATCCGCTCTCCTGAAAAAAAATGCGAGGAAATAAATAGATGAAATCTCAATCTACCTTTTTTTGCTTGCACTCCTATTTTCTAGCCTACCGTTAAACAAAGAGAGACGCAAGAAAGAATGCTTTTTTTGCGTTTCTCCTTCCTGTACGATTTTTTTCGTATTATTGCAATGCAAAACAGAAGAGAAAAAAGCTCAGCGTTTACGGCTTCCTCTTCGAATAGCGCATAAAAGCTGAAACTGGCAATGTACTCATATTTCATCTCCTTTCAGATATTTTCCTGGTGCAAGGCAATTGCCTTAAAAATGCTTTAAAGTTCGCTTCAAAGAGCTGAATAGTTTTATTTTATTATGGCCCGTGCCGTGCTCGTTACTTCTCTCTTTGTCGAAGACCAACTGGCAGTAGGAAACTCGGAATCTTTGCTTGTTTACGGTTATAAAAATAGTCATTAATCACGACGGCGTCTAACAGTAATGTAAAGGAGGCTCGTAACATGGTTAAGACCAGAGCAGTTCCACTATTGACTTATGCACTGCAGAGTACCCCAGTTCCTCGCATTTTTCCTACAATTGTCCCTGTCACAATAAATCCATTTAGGACTCTCCCTCTGATACAAATACACAATTTCGCAATGGAATTAAGGCGTAATTTAATACCGAGCAAATTTAATGGCAAACTCGTCTACCTCCTTTTCACTGTAACCATTTTATTTTCAAATTAAATTTACTGAGAGCTCTTATCTTCATGATTTCATTCCATTAAAGGAAAAAATGCGTAAAATGCTTCGGACCTTCTTTTAAAGCAAAAAAACCGAGTCTACGCAAAAAACTCTTTTGACTCCGTGTAAACATCCCTTTCCTCACTGTTTACATAGACTTACCTGCAGCTTCTTTCTAGGAACACAATTACGTTTTTGCAATAGTAGTGCTATACCGGTTTCTATCAGCACTTTTTTTAATGCAGGAAACCATTTTTTCACGTCTGCTAGACCTGTGCTGCCAGTGCAAATAATTTACTTCACACTTCTAAACTTTCAGCAGAGCATTTCAATAAAAAGCGTTTTTCTCAAGTCATCCTTTGCAGAAAAAATTAACAAGCAATAAATATATTACACATTTTTTTTTTGCTTTCCTTGTTTTACTCGAAAATAAAAATGAGGAGAGTGGCGACTGATGACTAGCTCGTTTGTCTAGTTTCTCTCTCTCTCTCCCACTTCTCGCACCAAACTGTGATATTACGTGATGGCCATCATTGCTTTAAAAAAATTGTTTACTGGAGAGAAGGAGACTCTCTTTTTCTAAAAAATGCATTCAAACCAGACTCGAACAAGAAAATAAATGGGCTTAACACTTACTCGCAATTTGCAATATATGAGCGTGGTCATTTTTCAGAGCTTCTGAAAAAATGACAGATTCATTAAAAAGAGCTTGATTCACGATGGCCTCTCTCTAGGCAGAAAAAGTGAGAGACGTTGCATCATCCTTGTTAAGCCAATGTTATGTTTTTGGCAGTGCTCTGCCTACAGCGCCCTGAACATGGACAACAGCAACAAAATTACTATATATATAACTGCAAAAACAATATTTTATGATATTGGCAAACCGTCATCGTGCTATAACAAGAGCACACCACTTGCAATGATTATTCAATGCACACACTCAAGTCAGCAAAAAAAAACAGTGGTTCAAGTGCTTAACAAGCCTAAAAGTGGAATTTTTTCAGCAATCAAAGAATCATTCAGTTCAATAGGTTTAGCGCACTGTAAATAATATGGGGATCATAATAACGACGGAAAAAATAGCAACGATGGTTCGTGATGAAGCGGAAAAGAATTCTTTTTTTTGGTGCAGAGAGTGAGACAGAAAAAGAGCCAACGGTTTAGGTCATTAGTGTCTCATCAACTTTTTAGACAGTTCTTCGCTAGTCTTCACTAACTTTTCCCATTCTCCGTGGTGCGAATGGCCATCATGTCATGTCATAAAAGGAAATTAGCTGCGGACTACTACTACCACCACCTCTCTCTCCAAGCAGACCACCATTATCATCATCATCTCATGGAGTAATGGGCATGTCATGGAATCGTCATCATCTACTTCCAAAAGACAACGAGGGCAAAGCACTTTTTCAAAGAGTTCCTGCGCAGCCTTTCATACACTTCTCTGGCAAATAGGGGCAAAAAGGATTGTGAAGAGGGGCGCTCTTTTTAGGAGTGGCAGTTGCAGAAGTTCGTTTTCAAAGAGGAAATAAAAAGGTCAAATTTCACTTCACTTTTTTTTAGGGTCGAGCATCTCCTTAGTACTAAAGACTGCGCCAATTTCACCGGATATTCAATTAGGCACCACTTGAAGCAATATTCCACTTCCCTTTAGTTGCATAAACGAAGCGAAAATTCCTGCAGAAACTTTTTTTCGGCACTACTACTAGTAAGGAAGGACAAAAGCCGGAAATGAAACCTATACATGATTACAGGTACATAAGTTGCAAAAAGTGTGTACTATAGTTGCCACTTGCCAACAAAAAAAGAGTAGAATCTTTTGCAAACTTTTCCAATTACTGGTAAGAATGGGTAAATGAGGCAAGTAAAAAGGGAAATAATTCTATTGATCGGGAGAAGTTTCAATTTGCAAACTGCTATAAGGTTACTTCAACCACCCATTTCGGCACAATGAACGGGAAGTTAGATCACTCAACCACTAAAATTCAGCAGCGTTCGCCAAAAGAAAATGGGCATTTCCCAATTGAAATCTTTCATTCGCTGCTGGCTCATTCCTTTTCCAGCCAAAAAGTCTCTATTTTTCCCAACTATTTCTCTGCTAATAACTACCACCATGCGACCAGTCCAGAGTAGAAAAGTCATATCACGTCGACAAATATACAGACATGGCTCCGCAGAATAGCTTGGTGTCATTGGTTCCTGTGACACACTCACACACATTCAATTTCTGCTTGTGCATTCCATTTCTTCTCAACTTGGCAGGATCACCAAAGAAATCTGCTTCTACTTAACCCTTGTTTGTCAATACAGATGTAATAAAGTTAGATCATAAACATAAAAATGCTGTAGTCACCATGTCCTTTGGGGCAAGTTGAAAGTGAAATGGAAGTTTCACTCAACTGTACCACTTTTTTCCATCGCTTTCATCTGAAACTGTGAAATGAACCATTTCACACTAGCCTCCTAAAAAAAGCTGTAAAAGCAAGACGCGCGTTACGTGGGATAGCACTAACACGAGATGAAGAGCAATCTGTTTCACTCCAATTTTCTCTTAAATGTTCCGTTCAGCAGGGAAGCCTCATCTTATGCATTGCGCAACTTTTGTTTTATAACCTGCCTAATATGTCACAGCCAGTCAGAAAGTCACGCTTCTTCCTTCCCACGCGCCAAACTTTACAGCACCAACTTTAGATAATAAACTGCCCAAAAAATCATCTCAATTTCGCATTCCATCAGCAACAGCATCGCACACACGCACGCACGAAAGAACAAGATAAGTCATGCATAATGTCCTAAATAAAACAAGTTGTTCCTCTTCATCTCCCTCTTGTCTAAGACATAAAAATCGGCAATATCTCCATCCCCTTTTTCCTTTGTGCAATAGATGACAGAAAAGCAGAAAAATATCTTAAACTGTTTTAAGCTATTTTCAACGAACTGCATATACATGCATTTTTTCCCTCAAAAATTGCCTTTATTCCGTCCAGATAAGAAGAGAGGAAACATTAAAAGGGCTGAACCAATTTATTTCACAGAGGCTTTGATATTCTCAGAATACTTTTTCTTTTTAAAAAACCGCAGCAGTCATGCAACATCCTCCTATCATTTTCATTGAGAAGGCATGCACTTCTTACTGAAAAAACTAAAAACAGTTATCAAATTTCATTATCCAAGAAAAAAAAACTTTAGTCAGGATGAAGCCATTCTATGCAAGTATTATAAATGTGCACGTCTTCGCTCCTCACTTACCTCTTCTATTCCAGTTGACTAAGAAGAGGGGGTAATCTTAAGTAAAAATTATTTTCATCTTTACATTCTCATTCACTCTCGACAGCATCATCACTGGTCGATACAGGCTAGAAGAAAATGATACGTATGAGAGCCCAAAATATCCTTGCACACATGGCTTTTCACATTTTCTTTTTTAAAAAAAGTTTTTTTGCCTGCTCATCACACTCTCCTAAAAAACTTCTTCCAAATCAAGTCATATATATTCTTTGCCAGTGCGTGTAAGTGAAATGAAGTATGTGCCTGTGCGAGTACAAAGATGCGTACAGTTACCAAACGAGTCAATAAATGTATTGCATTACAAGAGCTTAAATTAGTGTATATTATTCAATGAACATTTTCGCTTTGAACAGAGCAAGTGTTGCTCAAAAGTGTACACAAAAAATACGTCTGAAATGAGAGAACCACCTCTCATCTTTTTTTTTCTATAATTCTCGTAACTTTACTCACTTCAACTTCTCCGCCACTCCGTCTGAACTGAACGGAAGATTGCCTGTAAGGTGAGCCGAGAATACCTATCTTTAGTGAGGATGATACTGTAAAATCCAACAAAACAACTTTACTCTTCCCCACTCCACTTCCCATTCACCTCACACAAACCTTTTACTACTTTAATTGCTCTCCGTGCTCAACCAACGGAGCACACATTCGTCCGCGAAAACAGAACAAATGTGTTCAACTTAATTGGAAAATTTTTTAACAAAATATTTCCCATTTCCGTTTTTGTGCCAAGTTGGATTTTAAATCCTCCCTTTAGGATCTCAAAAGACGCTTCTTCTTTTTACCATATCTCGCTAAAAAAATAAGTTGCAACATTTTTAAGAAAAACGCACCCAACCCTGACGCCACAACTAACTCTTAAAATATAACTTTACTTCTCCCGAACATGTTTCTTGCTCGTGTTATTTTCTCTTATTATCAATATAATCAGTTAATCACAAATTTACAGAGTGTGACGATATGTAGCCCATTTTTTTACCTGGTTACTTTTATGCGCAGTTTCTATTCCCAACTTCTACAGTTTACTTTCTTCATAATATCTGGAATGTTTGCGTTTTCTCATTCGCCTCTCTTCCATTAAGAGCAGCCAACCACATCATTTTCATATTAATTTTTACATCTTCTCAGCCACTTTGCCTAATACGGTTTCATCATGCATATTTTCGCAAAACAAGATATTCTCAAAAGTTGGCTGAAACAAAGAAAAGCAGTTCTCTTAAGCAAAGAGCAGAAACTGATACAGACACGGTAGTTACTTCGGACACAACAAAACTTTCCCTCTAAAATTTCTTTTCTTCACGCTCAAAGAAAATTTCTTGGGGTGGTATAAATGGCTTGCACATCCACGCATAACTGATGCGTTTCCCTTTAAAGCTACTATTGTAGAGATAAATGGAACGAAAAGGGTTTTCCTTTAAAACCACGTTAAACTAGTATCTCTAGTTCGCGCGAAATGTAAGTGGTTATGACAGCTAATCAAAGCAAATTATGTCTTTCAGGTAATCCAGCATTATATTACGGCTCAAGGTTGTATCACATCCTTTCATTTTTTTACTCTTTTTTAAAAACCTGACAACCTCCCATATTTCATTTCTGGCGTGATGGAATATATCGCCTCAGAAAAATTTCTTTTTTCAGTCCCCGTTCACAACTATAGAAGCCATAAGTAACGTGTATCAGTCAATTTATTTTCCTGGAATTTGAGAGCCCCACATCGTTATACTTGCACAGACTCTGCTAATTAACTGCCTTTTAGACAAGTAAAAAGAAACAAAACGAACTACAGTCATTATCCAAGCCAGCACATTCTCAGCAATATCCAGAGGGCTGTTTGCTGCTCAGACGCGATATTGAATTTTTTTTAGTCTTGCGCTATTACCAAAAAAGATTATTTGCCGTGTTTTGGATAGCTGTGCCGATCCGAGTATAAATGAATCTGTCACTCATGTCAGGTGGGAGCACGTGAACACACCTTAATTCCGCGGAGGATATTGTTATTGTCAGGGAGTTCGCTTTTTTAAAAACATCATCCCATCGCATCGCTGTCGGGTATTGTTGCCAGCTTTTTCAGTTTTAAATAAATTAGCTAAAATGATTTTTACATCAAGCCACCAGCATGATTTTGCCACACATCCCAGCAATAATTACAGAGTGCGCCATCACCTTCAGCAAGCTGATTATTTTCCTCCTACGGCGCAAACAGGAATGCAGAGAGGAGTAAAATGCCGCTGCTGCATGAAATGCTGTTATGCGACGCATGTCAACATACTTCCATCATAATTATTTAATCAGCAATCACAATAATCACCAGCCAGAAAGGGTTTGAATCAGACCTTTGTTTTGTAACTGATTATTTGTCAATGACTCAGCACTACATTAATGTGCATTTTACTTGCAAATGATTTGCAGAAAAAAAGATCATCGTCCCATATCTCATCACCATCAATCTCCCTTACACCACCACAGCTTGAATGACTTGTTGAGTACTCTTTTTCTAATCCGCACCACTTTCTGTCTTCACTGCTTCCAAATTGCAACCAATCACCGAAAAAAAAATATGGATGCGCACTTTTTCACACATCTCTCAACATGAACGTCATTATCAGCAAAAACATCTTCATTTAAGCCAGAATGACTTCGTCTTTTCCCCACATTTCCAATTCCCAATAAGGCCATCTATTATAAAGAAAAGTGCATTTTAATCATCAACCTTTTCACTGAGCATACTCTGCGCGCCTCCTTTATTTCCTTCAAATAATATATACTCGGTAGGAGAAAGAAGACAAAATTCCTGCGAAGCGGTCAACGTCCCATAAATTCATAGCAAAAATTTTTATATCCTCTCAAGTTTTTCTTTCACATTTTCACGAGAAAAGAAAATACTCTAATCAAATCAAAAACCGGATAGGGATCATCGCACAGTTCTAATCCGCGTACAATAATATAGCGCGTGATGTTGGACAGCTTTTTTAAAACGGAAACACCCACCTCCACCGCGAACCACACATCGTACCACCCTTTCGCAGACACAGATTGAGCATACAATAACCACCACCACTTTACTATCCTACTTAAGTAACTCGCTAGAATTCCACACCACCTTCGTGACATTTTTTGTCACCAGAGATTTGATTGCCATCTCGCACATCCACTTGGACAAGGCAGGATATAAAGATGCCAAGGGATAAAAAAAATATATGTGAGGGAAACAAAAGGGGAAAACGTGTCATTTCTCTAACTACTTCGTAGCTTTTGACGAGGGAGGAAAGGAATGCCAGCAAAAGAAGGGATCATAAAAAAGGTCCGCATATTTTCAACTCAGGTAGACAACTTGTTTTATGTTCATCACAGAAAGTAGCAGTAAAGATATGTGCGTATCCCTGCTTAAATGCGGGCAAAATAGAGACGACGGCCATTTGCATTATCTCCTCTTCTCCACACGTCCTTCCTTAATCTGTCATATATCCTCTCTCCGGTGCTATTAACTATCCGAGACCTACATGAAAACACTTTTCCGTTTTAAAATAAAATTGACAGCGTTGTATGAAAACTTGAATTCGCTGTTGCAACATGCGTATGTGTGTGTTCCTTCCTGATCCGCCTAATCAAAAAAATATATATTTTTAAGCCGGTGCCGCAAGGAACAAGAAAACAATTTTTTTTCTCTTCACTAATCCCCATCTACTGCTACGGCTCCACGAACAAACGCAGCTGGATAGCCATATGGCCACTTTTTAAAGTTTTCTCTAATCAGTGATCGCTAAACTGCCAAACAGAAATAAAAATGGACAGGAGCGTTCTCCGTTCCGTCTCATTTGCAGACACTCGTTCAAGCGCATTTCCCTATCAAAGCGCAATACCTCAAGTACGTGCGTAATAAGCTTCTCCTCTCCTCCAATTCTTTACGCATGAGCACGCGTAAGCCAAGTACGAAAATGGACATGCCATTAAAAAGTGTCATTAAAAGTTCATAAATATTCACAGATATCCCAAAATCCCACATCCGAGTGTCACTCTCACATTACTGCTGCAGAATATGTCCTTCTATATTTTCATCCATTTATGACTACAAAGTTTTTTTTTCCTTGCGTGAGCATATTAAACGAGTATGCACAGCGTAAACAGTATCGCTGCTTCTCCCACCCACTCACAATAATTCCATTTTCTTCTTCTCTGGAAGGTCGCTCATCCTCACACCTCATCAATTTTCTTTTAACAATATAACGCCACCTCATCCACGGCTCCCAGGTCGTTCACTCCCCTTATCCATATCCGTTTTCCAACTTAACTTCTTAGCGCAATTACTATTGTTCCTTCCTCCGTTTATTAAAATTTTCCTCGTACCAGCCCAACAATGGATAGTAATAAGGCATATGGCTCGCAACTTTTATGCAACGTCACGTTTCCTCCTTAAGCAACCAACGGCTGTGCAGTCATCATTTTGCAGCCGCAGAAAATGTTCACTCAGTGGCACAAAAAGTTTTTTTTTAAAAAATATGCCAGCCAAGATGAGTTGTTTTTCTAATTCAAGGTATACCATAATTTTCCTAGGAGAACGGCAGGAGTGAAATTATCATAATAAATGTATGGGGGAGGAGAAGAGTTTGCTTACTCCTTATCTAATAGTACATTGCATTTGCTCTGATGGACACATGAGCTTAATGTGATTTTGCACATCTCCCTTTTTTATTTCCGGACCACGCACTTTTCAAATCCTGAATTGTAGCTTTTACTGCTTGTGTGATCTTTCCAAAGTCGTGAGAGTGGTGTGCTTCTAGTGGATGATACCTCGCCCACTCCAACATTTCACTCTTGACTGTTGTTGTCTGTCTAGAGTGCCTCCATGTCTTCCGTCTTGTTAACCCCAACGGTGTACCAATCCATTAAAACATTTACTGTTTTGTAACCAACACCCCCACTAAAAGATTTTAACATGGGAAGACCCCATTTACTCGCATGTGTACTCATTATCATCTAAAAAGGCAAACTTTTCTCTTTCTCTTATCATAAAAGCACTTTTTTATTTTGCCTGTTTACAAAAGTAAACTCCAAAAAAATGCTTTGAGTGCTTTTACCCCACTCCAGAACCATGCCCACTTTCCTGTGGAAACTCAAGTATATAATCTCATTTCAGGAACAATGCACCACGCTAGAAGTGACAATAACAGTTTCTGTAACTGGCATTAGCATTATAATAGAGTTGTTTCCGCCAAGATTTTTCCCTGGGGGAACTTTCTCATGCATCCCGTAATATATAGGCAGATATGAGTTGGAAAATAAATCTCCAGAGAGAGCAAGAAGGTATAGCTGCTAAGACTAAGCCACTTTCTGGAAAGCTCATCAGACACCATCCTCCACTTGAGAAGACGTTAAGAAGATAACAACTTCTTCAAAGAAAGTTGAGCTCTCAACCCAACTTCAAACGGTATTTGAGCGTCAATCAAAAACGATTTAATCCAATTTAATGCAGCAAGCCCAAGCTCACACCTGAGATGGGAGAGGGCTTACA